>CATIWM010238281.1:0-18400 GCA_949671775.1 Mallotus repandus
TAAGTTTAATTATTATTTTAAGCTTAATTGAGTTATTTGCTAATTTTATAATGTATTTAAATAATTTAAATGGTTATTTGCAGTAAATATTAATTTAATTATAAGATTTGAATTATATATGTTTATTAACGAAAATTTAAATATAACCTAGAATTTTACTATTTATTTGAAAATAAATATATTTTATAATTTATTGTGGAAATAATTTGAATTGTGATATTTAAATGAGATTTTATGATTTATTGAAAATTTATATTATTTTATTGATTATTGTGAATTTGGAACTTAGTCGGAATTATGTGTAGTTTAGGAGTCCGACCCGAGTGTGGTTCCGTGAAGTGTATATTCGAAGTGTGTTTTCTTACAGGGTCGACTCTACTTTTAGTAGAGAGTTGTCCGTTTTACAAGAGAGACTCTATCGAATTTTTGTAGATTTCTCGTAAAGCGTGACATCGACATGTGTCGTAATTCTGAGTCTGATTAGTATTGTGTCTTACATCGAGTCAGTTTCGTCATTCATTCATTTCATGAATTTATTTAATTTTTTTACAAGCATATTTCAAATAAATATTAATTATTTTAGAGAACTCCGAGGCACGAACAGTAGCACTAGGGCAGCAGAGAACGCGTCGCCCGACATGCTCAACCTGTGAGTTAATTTTGTAGAATGTGTGTTGCGTGATTTTAATATATTTTCTTATAATAAATAATATCGCATGTTTAGAAAGATAAATTATTCAATATGATTATTTATTTATTTAATTGCTTATTTTTCTTTTTTATGAATTATTTATTTATTTGATTTAAATATTTAAAATTCAAATTTGATTTGGCGATAATGGTAGAACGTGCTACCTAGTGGGTATCACTAGGACCACGTGCGCACGGGTAATATCTAGTATATGATACATATGTATATGATTAAGCTCGGTTGATGCACTGCTCTCAGGTCGGTAAATAATATGATAAAGGGATGTAAATTGGTTGATGCATTGCTCTCGGGTCATCCAATAAGGAATAAGTGAAATGACAGTGGTAGTAACTCGGTTGATGCTTTGCTTTAGGGATGATAGTTATTTGGATTAAGAGAGCCCTAAGGCTATTAGAATAATGGTTTAGGGTTCTACTAGTTTTCCACCAAAATAAGTATTTTAAATGTTTTATACGAGATTTCATATTAAATTGATTTAAGAAGTTTTAAAGAGACTCGATATGAACATTATCAAGAAAAGTAAATGATTTTAATAATTATAATTATTTTATTTTAAAAAGGGTTTTAATAACTGGTTTTTAAAATCAACATGCATTTTATTAAATTAATTCACTCAGTGAGGTCTGATTCCCCTCAATTTATTTTTTCAGGACCTCACAGTCAGTCTACTAGTATTCCTCCTTTGTGCCAAGTTCACTCTTCACCGGCTGCATTGTGTATGTAAATTTAGATTGTGCACTGTTTAATTAAATTCTAGACACCACAGTAGTTAAATTTTAAATTTGTATTACTAGTATTCTGTATTGTATTTGAATATTGTATCTGAACTGAAATATTGTATTTAAAGAATATTGTTTTATGCTTTTATAATATTGTTTAATGTATTGTTTATTTCCACGAAAAAATTTTTAGGCTTGCTATGGGATTCGGTTACCTTATGTATCCCCAATCCTTAGTGCCGGTCACGAACCTGTGTTTCGGGTCGTGACAAAGTTGGTATCAAAGCCATTGTTTTATTTTCGGCTCTAATGATCTTTGAGTTGCGTTTTTCTTGAACTGCTATGGTAATTAGGTTGATAAATGTCAATGTTGTCCTTGTTGCTTCTAGGCTTCTGTGTTTATGTCTGTCCCTTGTTATATTTTGAATTCTATTTGGTTTTATCTTTTCAGAATGAGAAGAAAAGTATGGAATGCTCCTATTGCTGAGGCAGTGTATGATGATGATAAGTAGCCCGTACAGGATGAGATTCCTCCCCCTGCTTATCATCATAGGGGCAGAGGTAGGGGAAGAGGTAAAGGCATACAGAGAGTAGAAGCAGCTCATATGTAAAAATAAGAGTAACATGTAGGGCCAGGAGTTCATGAGGTTGATCCTACAGCTTTTGCAGCTAGAATGACAGGTATTAACCAAGGCTTGGCAGCTCTGAATCAAGCCATGCCTTTAGTTCAGCAGATGCTTCAGCAGAGGAATCAGGGAATGTCCGATGCAGATGCAGCACTATTGTACTCCAGAGTGGGGAGAGTTTCTTTTGATGGCACTGGAGATGCTTTGAATTTTCTTAACACTATTGAGGCCAAGACTCGGATAGGTTACTCGGATTATCAGAGGATTATAGTTGTGGAGTTATCTGTTCAGGCCGCAACTCAGGATTGGTTCATGAAGTCCATTCAGCCCCGCATGACCACGATGTCTTAGTTGGAGTTTAAGGAATAGTTTTTGAGGTACTTTTGTCCAGTATCAATGAGGGATAACTTCAAATGGTAGCTACTGCACATAAGCAAGGGTGATAGGTCAGTGGCAGACTACACCCATGAGTTCCTTAGACTGGGTTGTCATGTAGTGGATGTGATGCAGGATGATAGGAGAGCTGTAGAGTTATTTGTAATGGGTTTAGGTGCAGCCTACATCAACATCCAGACTATAGGCCAGACATTAGACAGTGTGATTGAGGAGGCTCGACAGCTAAAGCGACGCCACATTATGCATGGCACTATTTCTGACCCCTATATGAGCAGCAACAGTGGAGTAATGATGACTCAGGGGATTCAAAAGCCTATATTTTAGATGGGCAATCATGGTATTCAGACTGCGGGCACTTCTTGGCAGGGTTTTAGGAGTAGTCGGGCTCATAGGACTAGCCGACATAGCAGACGGAGCAACAGACCTCTAAGATTCGAACCTAGAGCTAGTAGTGGTAGCAGAAGTCAGAGCTCAGGACATGGTAGTTCAGGCTCGGGCCCCAGTGTATGCCCTACTTGTGGTCGAGTACATCAGGGACCATGCCATTTGCTAACTGGTGCCTGCTTTAGTGTGGGCAGATAGGACATCTTGCCAGAGCTTATCCTAATGCTGGATATCAGTCTTCTTTTGCCCAGGGATCTTTATCATTAGTCGCTCAACCATTTCAGCAGGTGCAGCAGCCCTATCAGGCACCTTTGTACCCTCGGTAGAGGCTGACTCAGTTTGTGGGCCAGTAGGGCCGAGGTTCAGGAGGCAGATTTGGGGGTAGACTGAGTGGTAGAGGATTCACTTAGCCTTCCAATTCTCAGCAGGCTGGCTGTGGATAGGCAAGAGTGTTCACTTTGACTCCTCAGGATGCTCAGGCGGCTAATGCGGTTATAGCAGGTACACTCTCAGTGTGTTCTTTTGAAGCTAGAGTTTTATTTGATCATGGTGCATCAGATTCTTTTGTTCGCCTATTTTTGCTTCGAGGATGGAGTGGCAACCATCCAAGTTGTTGTTTCCCTTGTTTGTAGTGACTCCACTTAGTGACGAGTTGGAGATAGACATATTCTTTCCATCTTGTCTCGTGTTGGTAGAAGGTAAAGAGTTGCTTGTGGACTTGGTATTGTTGGATGTGATCAACTTTAATGTGATCTTAAGGATGGACTGGTTAGCTTGCCATTATGCCATGCTGGATTGTCATGAGAAGGTGGTGATTTTCAGAATCCCTAATGATGAAGAGTTTTGATTCAGAGGTGATAAACGTTCAACGCCTTAGAATCTTATTTCTACAATCACAGCTAAAAAAATGCTTAGTAGAGGATGTAAAGGCTATTTAGCTGTGGTTAGAGATACAAAGGTGGACATTGGAGTAGTTGAGAAAGTGCCAGTGGTGTGCGAGTTTCCTGATGTTTTTCTTAAAGAATTGCCAGGATTGCCACCAGATAGAGAGATAAAATTATGTATCGATGTTGTACCTAGTACGGATCCTATCTCTATGCCACCTTACAGAATGGCACCTGTAGAGTTGAAAGAGCTTTATGAGCAGTTGCAAGAGTTACTTGATAAGGGTTTTATCAGACCTAGCACATCACCTTGGGGTGCACTGGTGTTATTTGTGAAGAAGAAAGATGGTAGTCTTCAACTTTGTATCCACTACAGACATTGAATAAGGTCACCATTAAGAACAAATATCCTCTCCTAAGGATTGATGACTTATTTGACTAGCTTCAAGGAGCTCAGTGTTTTTCTAAGATTGATTTGAGGTCAGGGTATCATTTGTTGAGAATTAGAAGTGGAGATGTACCTAAGACTGCATTTCGGACAAGATATGGCCATTATAAATTTTTGGTGATGTCCTTTGGGTTGACTAATGCCCCAGTAGCCTTTATGGACTTGATGAATTGGGTATTCAGGTCATACTTGGACCGATTTATGATTGTCTTTATTGATGATATCTTGGTCTATTCAAGAAGTAAGGAGGATCATGCAAGGAATTTGAGGTTTGTGCTTCAGACTTTGAGGGATCATCAATTGTATGCTAAATTTTTGAAATGTGAGTTTTGGTTGGGTCAAGTGGCATTCTTAGGCCACGTGGTATCCAATGATGGCATTCAAGTGAATCCCATAAAGATTAAAGCAGTTGTAGAATGGCCGAGACCTGCAACAGTCATCGAAGTGAGAAGTTTTCTAGGTTTAGCAAGCTATTACAGGAGATTTGTGAAAGATTTCTCCAAGATTGCAGTGCCTTTAACAAGGCTAACTCAGAAGAATGTTAAGTTTATCTGGACTGACAGATGTGAAGAACACTTCCAGTTGCTTAAGGACTTGTTGACTTCAACTCCAGTGTTGACTTTACCTTCAGGGAATGAAAGGTATACAGTGTACTGTGATGCTTCTCGAGTAGGACTGGGGTGTGTACTGATGTCGAATGGGAGAGTAGTTGCTTATGCTTCACTTCAGTTAAAGAAGCATGAGCAGAGTTACCCCACCCATGATTTGGAAATGATAGCTGTGGTGTTTACTTTGAAGATATGGAGGTATTATTTGTATGGTGTGACTTGTGAGATATACACCGACCACAACAGTTTAAAGTACATCTTTCAGTAAAGAGACTTGAATTTTAGATAGAGGAGATGGATGGAACTTCTGAAAGATTACGATTGCTCTATTCTTTACCATCCTAGTAAAGCAAACATGGTAGCTGACGCACTGAGTAGGAAGTCAGCAGGTAGTCTTGCACACATCAACACAGAAAATAGGCCAGTCATTAAGGAGTTGCATGAATTGATTGATTAGGGATTGCAATGGAAGATAACCAAGAAATGTCTTTTAGCTTAGTTCAGAGTACGATCAATGTACTTGGATAGAATTAAAGCAGCTCAAAGAAGAGATCCTCAGTTGCAGAAGATTATTTTTGAAGTGCAACAAGATCAATCCAGAGACTTTGTAATTGATAGTGAGGGCATGTTGCGTTTGAGCACCAGGCTATGTGTACCAAATATGGATGAATTAAGAAATGAGATTATGGAGGAAGCCCATTTTTCTACTTATAGTATTCATCCAGGTTCTACCAAGATGTATCATAATTTAAAAGATACATATTGGTGGAATGGGATGAAGAGAGACATCGCAGAATTTGTGTTCAAGTGTCTTATTTGTCAACAGGTGAAGTTGGAACATCAGAGGCCTTATGGATTGTTACAGTAGTTGCCCATCCCAGAGTGGAAGTGGGATATGATTGCCATGGATTTTATAGGTGGTTTACCTCGTACATCAAGTGGCTATAATGCTATATGCGTGATAGTTGACAGATTGACAAAGTGAACTCACTTTTTTCCAATTAAGAAGACGTACTCTACTGGTAGGTTAGCAAAGTTGTATGTTAACTGGATTGTTTGTCGTCATGGAGTACTGGTGAGTATAGTGTCTGTCAGAAGAGCCACTTTTACTTCAGTCTTTTGGCAAAAATTGCATAAGGCTTTGGGTACAAGGTTGGACTTCAGCACAGATTTTCATCCTTAAACTGATTGTCAGTCTGAGAGGACCATTCAGACTTTGGAGGATACACTTCAGATCTGTGTGATGGATTTTGGTGGTCAATGGGACACACACTTGCCATTGATTGAATCTGCATATAACAACATTTATCATGCAAGTATTAAAATGGCACCGTATGAAGCACTGTATGGAAGAAAGTGCAAATTGCCTTTGTGTTGGGAAATTGGTGAGAGATAGTTGACAGGACTGAAATTCGTACAAGTCACCTCTGAAAAGGTACCTATCATTCAGCAGAGGTTAAGGACAACCTTCAGCAGATAGAAGAGCTATGCAGACCCTAAGAGGAAGGATGTGTCATTCTCTGTTGGAGACTTGGTGTTTCTTAAAGTGTCTCCAATGAAGGGAGTGATGAGGTTTGGTAAGAAGGGTAAGTTAGCTCCCAGATATATCAGACCTTTCAAGATTCGATCGAGAGTTGGCGAAGTGGCATATCAATTGGTGTTACCACCAGAGTTGTCGCGGATTCACCCAGTGTTTCATGTCTCGATGTTGAAGAAGTATGTTCTCGATCCTTCACATGTTCTTTAGCTTCAGACCGTGGAGCTCAACGAAGATTTGGTGTATAAAGAGTACCTAGTGGCGATAGTGGATCGACAAGTTTGACAGCTCCGCACTAAAGAGATTCCGATGGTGAAAGTGCTGTGGAGTAACCATACGGTAGAAGATTACATGTGGGAGACCGAGGCAGTGATGCAAGTGGCATATCCCTATCTTTTTCATTTGTGAAAATCTTGTACTCCTTTATTTATTTAAAATTCGAGAACGAATTTTTATAAGGAGGGAAGATTGTAAACACCTAAACTTATTTTCAAAATTTTAAAATATATTTTAAGACTTGCAATGTGTTAATAAATATTTTATTAATATTAAAATTATTATTTTGTGAAATTAAATTTGAATAATTGGTGATGAAAATTATTTTAATTATTAGTTTATAAAAATGTGTTAATTTTATTTTTAAAAAATTATTTTATTGTGTGTATTTTAAGATTGAGAGAGTGAGAGATTGATTTTTTGTTAGTTTTTTATTATTATTATTATTAACAAAAATGTGCAAAAAAATTTTCTTCCTTTTCTTTTCTTTTCCTTCTTCTTCTTTTTCTTCTTCTTCCTTCCTTTCCTCCATTTTCGACCAGCAGCCACTATCATCGTCAACTCCTCACCACTGTAGCCAGCTAGCCATCACCTTACCGTCGCCTCGTCGCCGTCCAGCAACAGTCCTCTTCTCTAGTTGCTTCGGTTTGGTCCAGTTCGATTTTTAGCCGGTTTGCATTTTTTGGCCAGTGACTTTTCTAGCGTCCCCAGCCAGAAAACTTGGATTCTTTAGCTTCCTCATCCTCTGGGCTTCTCAATTTCTTAATTTTTTTAAGGAATTAACTCCGGTAAGCCTCTCAAAATTCAATTTTTAGTTTGTGTTCTTGAGTAAATTATCAGTTTGAGCTTGTATATGATTTTATTAGATGTTGATGCTTTAGGATTATTTGTTGTAGAGGTTATGAGCTACCTATTGATGATTTTTATTTATTTTTCTGAAATTTTTTTGAAATTTATACTATTTCCTGTGATTAGAGTTACTGTTTCGGTACCGCTTCGGTCTCGGGTTGAATATATTTTTAATAAATTCTACTGATTATTTTGAGCAAGTTTCATGAAGAAATTTTATTGAAATTATGTATAGAATTTTTATTATAAATTTTTGAATGTTTATGTGAAAAATGGATTTTTGGAAAAATTAGTGAATTTTATATTTTAGTTGAGATTATTGTTAATTAATATGTTTTAGACAGTATTTGAATAATAAATGGTATAAAAATAATTTTTATAAATTATTTCCTATTTTTAGTTAGTTATTACTAATTTTTGAAAAATATATGAATAATAAGTTTAATTATTATTTTAAGTTTAATTGAGTTATTTGCTAATTTTATAATGTATTTAAGTAATTTAAATGGTTATTTGCAGTAAATGTTAATTTAATTGTAAGATTTGAATTATATATGTTTATTAACGAAAATTTAAATATAACCTAGAATTTTACTATTTATTTGAAAATAAAAATATTTTATAATTTATTGTGGAAATAATTTGAATTGTGATATTTAAATGAGATTTTATGATTTATTTAAAAATTATATTATTTTATTAATTATTGTGAATTTGGAACTCGGTCGGAATTATATGTAGTTTGGGAGTCCGACCCGAGTGTGGTTCCATGAAGTATATATTCGAAGTGTGTTTTCTTGCAGGGTCGACTCTAATTTTAGTAGAGGGTTATCCATTTTACAAGGGAGACTCTGTCGAATTTTTGGTAGATTTCTCATAAAATGTGACATCGACCTGTGTCGTAATTCTGAGTCTGATTAGCATTGTGTCTTAGATCGAGTTAGTTTCGTCATTCCTTTATTTCATGAATTTATTTAATTATTTTATAAGCATATTTTAAATAAAATTAATTATTTTAGAGAACTCTGAGGCACGGGCAGTAGCACCAGGGCAGTAGAGAACGCGTCGCCCGACACGCTCAACCTGTGAGTTAATTTTATAGAATGTGTGTTGGGTGATTTTAATATATTTTCTTACAATAAAGAATATCGCATGTTTAAAAAGATAAATTATTCGATATGATTATTTATTTATTTAATTGCTTATTGTTCTTTTTTTTATGAATTATTTATTTATTTGATTTAAATATTTAAAATCTAAATTTGATTTGGAGATAATGGTAGAATGTGCTACCTAGTGGGTATCACTAGGACCACGTGCACACGAGTAAGATCTAGTATATGATATATATGTATATGATTAAGCTCGGTTGATGCATTGCTCTCAGGACATCCACTATGGAATAAGTGAAATGACTGCGGCAGTAACTCGGTTGATGTTTTGCTCTCGGGACGGCAGTCATTTGGATTAGGAGAGATGAAAGACTATTAGAATAATGGTTTAGAGTTCTACCAGTTTTTCACCAAAATAAATATTTTAAATGTTTTATACGAGATTTCATATTAAATTGATTTAAGAAGTTTTAAAGAGACTCGATATGAACATTATCGAGAAAAGTAAATGATTTTAATAATTATAATTATTTTATTCTAAAAAGGGTTTTAGTAATTGGTTTTTAAAACCAGCATGCATTTTATAAAATTAATTCATTTAGTGAGGTCTGATTCCCCTCAATTTATTTTTTCAGGACCTCACAGTTAGTATACTAGTATTCCTCCTTTGCGTCGAGTTCATTCTTCATCGGTTGCATTGTGTATGTAAATTTAGATTGTGTACTATTTAATTAAATTCTAGACACCGCAGTAGTTAAATTTCATATTTGTATTACTAGTGTTCTGTATTGTATTTGAATATTATATCTGAACTAAAATATTGTATTTAAAGAATATTGTTTTATACTTTTATAATATTGTGCATTTATTATTTTATTGTTTAATGTATTTTTTATTTCCACGAAAAAAAATTTTAGACTTGCTACGGGATTCGGTTACCTTATGTATCTCCAATCCCTAGTGCCGGTCATGAACCTTCGGTTCGGGTCGTGACGTCTTCATATTGAAACAAAAAGATACATGGTCTATAACATGAGCGTGCTTAGGATTGTGTTCCATATTTCTTCAATCCCGGAAGCAGACACGACTTGGAATACGGCCGTATCTCAAGTTGTGTCATCAAAACTCCTTTTCCAGTGTGTGACATGGGCACAAGCACGCACATGTCATGGCCATGCCATTCCTTGACTTTTTAGAATTCCTTTTTAAGTTGTTCTACAAAAAGAGAAACACTAATAAATATTTAAATAAAACTCCTAGTTAGGCTAAAATTAAACAAAAATAATAAATTTTTAAATAAAACTCTTAACTAAAAATACTTCTTAATTAACCTAAAATCTACCCAATTAAGATTATTTAATTATTCAAAATTCATTAAAATTCAACTCAAATATATGTAAATATTACACAGATCAATTATGGCAAAATCATGTAATGAACATACATGTGCATGATAAAAAAGAAAATATGAAAAATAAATAAAAGCAATAAAAGTAATAAATAAAAAGAGATGGGAGATGAGAATGGCTAACACATTTCACAGATATCCTCCATGATTGCTCCACATTCCAAGTTTTGGGGCCATAAAATATTTTATTTGAAAAATAAAGAAATAACTTTAAAAATCAAAACAAATAAAATAAAATGCTTTAAAGATGAATTTGTCTTCAAAAAGAAATAAAAATAAATATTTTTGAGAATTTAAATAGTAAAATAGCTTAAAAAGCTAAAATAAATGAAAAATATTTGAAAATGAATTTTGAATAAAAAGGGTTTTTAGAAAAGTATTTGAAATTATCATTTGATTAATAATGTGAACCATTAATTCACAATATGAGTTTCCATTAAGTTAGGCCTCAAAATATTAATTTTATACCTTGAATGGACAATTCTCACATCATAAATTATTGAATACATAACCAAATCATTTATTTGAAAATTTAGAAAATAAAGGAAATTATTATCCATATCCTTGCATTTCGATGATTTTTGTGATCAACAAAGAATATAACCAAAAACACAAAAAGGTGTTGATTTTATTGAAAACAAAGCAAAAATTAAATTTATTAGAAAAAATGACAAATTCTTATTAAAGAAAATGTAAAATTGCATTTTAAATAAAAAAAAGAGAAAATGAATTAGAGTTTATTTATTGAAAAGAAATTGAGAAAATAATGCAAAAGTTATTTTTTTATTAACCATAAAAGAGCATAAAGCATCAAAACCATTTGGTTTATTTTTGGTATATTTCTGGTTTATTTTTAGTTTATGATACCAAATAAAACATCGAATAAACGCAAAAACAAAAATTTTTTTGACATAATTGACAAGATAAAGCATGAAAAATATTAAAAAGGACATGCAATAGTAAAATTACAAATTAAAAAATAAAGAAAGAGTAGGAGTAGAGATTGCAAATAATAAAATACAAAAATAGCAAAAGCATAAATAAGACATAAAAAGATGAAGAGAAATGCGAGCTGAATGTAGAGATTGAGATCGTGATGGGAATTGACTATATACAATATAAATTTATAAATGAGATGCTAAATAGACAAATAATAAGAAAAAGCTTACAAAATAAACGACAATAATAATAAATATTAGTACGAATTAATGGTGTTAATAGAGTTAGTATCTTAAGATTGATAACAAGAAATATATATATATAATGAAATGGATGATGCTAATGCAATGCATGCTCACACATGCATTAAATAAATCTAGAGTGCATGCAAAGGATGATGTATGATGAGAGTTGGGAATCATGCAAAGTGATGTAAATTCAGGAAGTATGCAAGTATGCAAGTGATGCAAGCCAGGAAGCATGCAAGTATGCATCTAGAGAATCTGAAAATGAGCACACGCATGATAGTGACATGCATCAAGCAAATGATATACGTAAAGGCACATGAATGCATGATAATGCAAGAATGCAAGAGAAATTGAGGGAGAAGCAGAGAATTTATTATAATAATTATAACAAGAGTAGGAAAAAGGTTAGTAGAGACAAGAAAACAACATTAAATATGAAACAGACATAAAACATAATAAAGGTTAAGATTTTAATTAGGTTAGAGACATCAAATAAGCACAAATTATATTTTAAAACAAAATTAGTATGCAAATGATTATGAATAAAAAAAAATTCCTAAATTGACTCAATCAAAGCATGAAATATGAAAATAAAGAACACAAGACTCTAAAATTAGAATAAAAACACACAAATAAGGTACTTATATCAAAATGATAGCAATAATCACCAAGATCACAAATTAAAATTTTAATTAAAATCAAAGAAAAATTTAACTTTAATATTAATTAGTAAAAATAACTTTAAATAACAATGGGAATTGATGAAATTACTTATAAAATATACAGTTATGAAGTTTTTTAAATTTCTTAAATTTTTAAGTTATAAAAACCATTTTAAAATATTTAGAAAAAAGTTTAAAATAATTTTTATATATCTAATTGTTTTTTTAAATTTAAAACTTTTGGAACCAAGTCATATACATTTAATAAAAGAGAATTAAACAATTTTTACAAACTGAATAATTTTTTAAAAATTATTAAAATCTTAAAAGTTTCTATACATTTAAAAAAAATTTAAAATTATTATGTGTATAAAAAATTTTAAATTCTTTTTTCTTAAATGTATATTACTTGATTCCAATTTTTTTTTTAATTTAAAAAATTTTTAGATCTACAATAAATATTTTTTAAAGTTTTTTTAGATTTTTTAAAAATATAAAAATATATTTTTATAAACTTAAAAAATTTTAAAAAATTAAAAACTTTATAAATATTTGTTTTGAAAGTAATTTCTTCATTTTGCATTGTTATTCAAACTAATTATTATTAATTAACATTAAAGTTAAACTTTTCTTGAATGTTTAGGATTTAATTTTAATAATTTTTTAAAAAATAGTCTAATAGAGTCCAATTTTGAAAGATTATGGTCTAATTGGGACTAAAAAAATATTGAGATCAAACACGAACCTTAGGATAAAGTTGAACAACCAATTTGTACCTTATCACGGAATCATTCCTTACCCCTGTAAGCAGAATGGGTGATTCCCAGAGCATATGAATCCAAGAATGAACGAAGGTGATAGTGTTGTCTACAGTGCTGACAAATGAATAAAGCCGAGGATGGAGTTTAACTTGGCAGAACACACTAAAAGTCTAAGAATTGTACGTCATAATTCTAAGGATACAACTATCAGCCAACGACTGTATATATGAATATTATATGTGTTTTGTCAACATATTCTCAGTAGGCAAAAGGTACAAAGAAAAAAAAAATTCCTTCAACTTATATGAGAAAAATATAGTTAATGTCGATTTATCGAAACTTCTGAACTTTTAAAAATAATTCAAATAGGCCCTTTTTTTTAATAGTGATTTAAAAGAAGTTAAGTTTTAATTACTGGAACTACAAAAGGTGTAAAAAACTCTTAATCTTTTATTTTAATACAATTAAACTCTAAATATTTTTAAAATTCAAAATATTTATTTATTTTTATTAATTAATATTTTATTCTAGAATTTATTTTGGAGTCAAAAATTATTTTTTAAAACAAACTATTTATTTTAAAGCATATATGACTTATTTTTTAAAAAAATAATTTAAAGCATAAAATTATTTGTCAAATTCATTTCATAGTGTAAAAATTATTGCAAAAAAAAAAAAAATACTTATATGAATAATTTTGGAGTATATATTTTTTTGAAAAATGATCTCATAGTGTAAAAATTTTGCTTCTTGTAATCATTATCATATGAATCAAAATACTTTATTATTTTTAAAAAAAATGCTCTATAATAATTTTTTATGATAAATTTACATTTTAGTAGCCAAATAAAATTTAATAATTTTATGAATAAAATTTAATAATTTTATGAATAAAATTTTATTGGTTAATGAAATTTAATAATTTTTTAAATAAGATTTTACTAGCCAAATAAAATTTATTATTTTTTTCGAATAAAATTTTATTGGTTGAAAATAATTTATTAATTGTTCCAATCAACTAAAATTTAATAGTTTTTCTAAATAAAATTTTATTAGCCAAATAAAGGTTAATAATTTTTTAATAAAATTTTATTTGGCCAATAAGGTGTAGAATTTATTAAAAATTTATAATAGAGCATTTTTTAAAATAAATTATTTATATGTACAAAATACTTTTAAATAATTTTACAATTTAAAATAAAATTTATAATAAAAATATTAATTAATAAAAATAATTAAATATTTTGAATTTTAAAGATATTTGGAGTTTAATTGTATTAAAATAAAAAATCAGGGTTTTTTTTTTACCTTTTATAGTTTTAGAAACTAAAAGTTAACTTCCGTTAAGTTACTGTTTAAAAATGATCTATTTGAGCTGGTTTTTAAAATTTCAAGGATTTCGATGAGTCGACACTAACTCTAAGATGTTATTTGTTCTTTCCATAAGTTGAATGATTTTTTTGGTACTTTTTGCCTTCTGAGTATTTTCCTCTTAAACGACGAATCGTATAACATGAATCCAAATCCGAAAACAATCACACTTCTAATAACATATTAATCTGATCATATATTTTTCAGAGATTAGATGCAATGCTTGGCTGCATTGTAGCACAATAAGCATTTGCAGGTTCTTTTGTAATTTTCAAGAGCTCATCCTGAAACCTTTCCATGACCGGCTTCGGCAACCATATTGGAACAACAACTCCATTCTCCCCTTTACTATTTTTGAACCGAGAAAAAATAGTCATACTGGGATATGCCCCAACAGGGCCTCCATAAACTGGCTTTCCCCATCCGAAATCGACATTTGTTAATCCAACATGACTTGCATCAGCAACAAGAAAGTTCCAGTCTGTAGTATAATGTGGTCGCCCTTTTATCACCATTAAATCTTCCACTGATCTTATATATTCTTCACTCACTTTATTTTTTGATTTCTTTACCAACTCAACAGCATACCCTATTGGGTTCTTACATAACAATTTAGCTCTTGAAATTGCTGCAGGGAAGACAAAGGAATTGCCATAATAACCAACAGGCAATTGCAAAGCTTGACTGATGGCGACACTTATAATAACTGAAAGGAGAACAATGGCATTTGGGTCATCAAGTTGAAATGCCCGAGTTCGGCACCTCCATAAGCATGCGGTGAGTAGTTCAAATGTTGTGCATTTGCGAAGATGGGGAGGCAGCAGTTTCCTTATTGATTTAATTTCTCTAGGGCCGAAAAAGAAAGAACGATGGACCATGTTTGGTTGGTCCAGACTCATTATTGATGAGCTGCTGCCACTGTTGTTCGTCTCCATATATTCGTGATGTATGCATGTCACTTGAGGTGGGTTTCTTGCACATAATATATCTCTTTGCCAAACTGGGAGTAAGGATGGTGAGCTTGCTTCTCTAGCAATTTCAGCGGTTGCGTTCAAGAATTGCGCTAATCCAACTGAATCGCTCATCGCATGGTTTAGCCTTACTGCGAAGATAAATCCTCCGCATGCCAATCGGGTCACCTACACATATTTAACAGAAAACACGCAATCAATTCAATCATGTCAACAATTGTAAGGCAATTGCAAGTCTGATTATTCTAGTCAATACTTCTATTTCACAATGTGATTCACAAGTAAATAAAAATTATTAGGGTCCTCTTGTTATATTATTATATTTCAATTTTAATGAATAATTATAATTGGCAATTATATAATAAAAATTTAAATTATAGCTAAATTACTTTATTAATTAATTACATTTCATGTAAATTACTATATTTATAAAATAAATTAATTTTACTTATTTTCTTTAGTAATTTTCCCACAGATATGCAAAATTTTTTTAAACTTAAATTCTTAATTTGAAACACATGTATTTTTATTTTATCTATTCAAAAGAAGTATCACTATCAATTTAACATTAAAATCATACATATATATATATATATATATATATATTTTTTTTTTTTAAGCAACCATACTACATTTCAATATTTTCTAAAGTTAATAATTTATTCGTCTAAAAAAATTCTATTGCACTACTTTTGAAATATAATTACTCTTTTAGTTAACAATTAGATAATAAAATTTAATTTAACTTAATATTAAATTTTTTTAGACTTCAATAAAATATTGAAAATAATAGAAGTAGTATTTTGTCCATATAAACTCTCAAAAAATTACATGCGCTATTTTTCTAGTAGTGATTGTAATTTTAGTTAATTTAGTTTTAATTTTTCTTATTAAATTGTGATAAAAAATTTTAACATTATAAAATTACTATTTTATCTTTATAATAATCTGATGTTACAACTATAATTGAATTAAGATTTAAGATTTATTATAGTCTTAAATATTTTGCACTTGAACAATTATACATCACTTATTAATATCACTTTTTAACATTTTTTTTGTGTTAGTTGATACTTTTTTATACTATATATCTATGCAGTGTATTTTTTTAAAAATTATGATCATAATCCTTAGGGTGTTCATGGTTTCAAACCAAACCAATAAAATTTAGTTTTAAGATTTTTTTTTCCATACGATGCCCTTAATATCCAATAGACGTTATAAGTTAGATAGCACAAACACAAATACGGCGATACGGAAAATGAGAATATGGATAAAAGAAAATGCCTTATAATTAAAGTATCTATCTTTTAAACTGAAATATTTAGGTAGCGTAGATACGAGAAAATGAGGATACAAATACACGAAAAAACCTACTAATTGAAGCATTTGTGCAACATAGGTTATAATGACTCCAACTAATCCAAAACAAGTACTATTAAAAACATCTAAACCAAAGGTATTTAGGCTCGATTTGGTTGGTCTGATAAAATTAATAAATAAGTTAAATATAAAAATTAATAACAATAAACATCATTAACAATATTAAATAGTGCATACTTCTTATTGTGTATTTATAATTTTGTAATATAATAATAAAATAAAAATTGATCTTTGAAAAATGATTAAAACTTAAATAACAACACAAATATTTCAAAAATATAAAAATTCAATAGCATAATTTGCTAGTTATTTTGATTTTTTTTTTTTGCTTAATCATAGTGTTACTTTGTAAAATATGTACTTGTTTGAAACAATTTCTTTCATATTATATTTACTATTGAATCCAAAACAATTTAAGTATATGCATTTAACATTTACATGAATAATTTAAAATAATTATTATATTGTTGGTTTAATTCAATTTTATTTAATTTTTCTTTTTGTAATCCAACACAAAACCAAAAGTTCAGTTTTTAAAAAATTTCAAATTTTAACCAATCTTCAAACATTATATACACCATAATATTTTGTTGAAATTAGACAATTCTATTCAGTCGGTTTAACAAAATTTTGTACGGTCCTAATAATCCGAAAACAACAATAAAATAATCAATTAAATTTTAGTTCTTTCCTCATTAAGAATTTTAATTTGATAAAAAACTAAAAATAAAATTTTTAATTTGATTTATATTAACTAAAGTAGATGTTAAGCTCACTAAAATAGTAAACATACT
Source organism: Mallotus repandus (assembly GCA_949671775.1). Lineage (NCBI taxonomy): Eukaryota > Viridiplantae > Streptophyta > Magnoliopsida > Malpighiales > Euphorbiaceae > Mallotus > Mallotus repandus. Next base: position 17,089 of record CATIWM010238281.1, read on the forward strand.
TTAAATTAGAATGACAATTAAATGTTTAATTAAATTATAAATTTTTTATAAAAAAAATAAAGGAAAACTTTGTAGTAAATATGTTTACCTCTCTCCATATATAATAATTTATGGAAAATAATTATTGTTGTGAATTGTGCATCTGTAGTGACATCGTTACACTCCACTTTTACTTTTTTACTCCTAATTTTTTTTACAAATTCCATTATTAAAAAAATAAAAATTAAAAAAATTTATTTATATAATAATTTATGAAAAATAATTTTTATCGTGAATTGTACATGTATTCAAATCGTTATATGATGAGTTTATCTCAGTGTATCTTAAATTTTAGATTTCAAAAAATAAATATTAGTTACCATTTGCGGCCATTGCTCCCAATTTTTTTTTTTTTCATTTTGCATATGTATCAAGGTACATATATACTTGCATTTCTTTCCCACACCAATTGCAATTTTTTTTTTCCCATAATAAGGAAGGAACCCCTAGAGATAGAGAGCAATACCTGAATCAATAATAATGGGCAGCCAATGATGCCTGAAGAACCAGGAACATCATACAGGAGATCTTCAATGTAAGGATAAGGACGCTGCATTGAGTCACCAAGTTGTTCAATCGTTAAATCCGCATCAGCTTCAATAAATAAAATCCCTTCTCCATTGCAATCTACCATAAGTTTCCTGTTAGTCCCTTCTATAATCCTACCAGCGAAAGGATAGTAATACACTAATGCTTCACATAGTGCTTTTCTAATAATCCCCACAGGATCTTTTCTTTTCATAGAAGGAAGGCTACGGTAAAACATTATAAATGAAACTTGAAAACGTAAGCCTTCTTGGTCATCTATATCCGAAAGTTTCTTCAGTTCAGCAGGTGTTGGCTTGGCTGGGAAAATGAGTTCCGGCTGTTGGCGCCGCACCAAGAATGGCGAAGGAGATGATGGGTTTAGTGCCATTTCGTTGGAAATGTGTTTGATAAGAAGACGGTAGAGGCTGCGTGCGCACAGTAGATAGATTTTGTGTTGTGAGGATGAGGCTAATTAAGACTGCTGATATCACACATTTATACACAACAGAGTGGCAAGGGCGGCCCCATCAAAATTTAAGGTTGGAAGTCGTAATGGAAACGGTACTATAGCTTTTGGAGAAACGTTAATTCCATGTTTAATTTACTATATAATGTACTCCACTCGTATGTAAGTTGCTATCGTATCATGTGAAATCGAAAACATCGAACAGCAGGAGAATCTGGAGGGAGACAAAGATGCTTGAGAACAATTGCCGACCATGCAAAAAGGGTCAGAAAAAACGAA
>CATIWM010238375.1:0-10418 GCA_949671775.1 Mallotus repandus
CTTTTCTCTTTTTTATTTCTCTTTTTTTTTCTTTCTCCTTTTTTCTTTCCTTTCCCCTTTTTGCATTTAAACCTCTTCCAGGTCTAACATGACAATCGCAAGCTACCTGATAATCTCGGTTCCCTACAACTCTTCCTTTAGTGAATTTTCTATCTTTCATAAGGTTGTCAAGCATTAGATTGATTAGAAGTGAGAATCCTGGCTCAGAGCTACTGATCAAAGTCAGAAAACTTTAAAAATCTTGTCAAAGTGAGATAGTCACTATCGAGATTGACTGGTCTGTCCCTATTATGCACCTCCTCTTCAGTGCGAGTGCACCTTTGAGAGCACTAAAAAAATGATAAAAATGATGTTTGGAATGCCAATGCATGCGTGAATGTATGGATGCATGTATGCATTCAAAGACTTTAAAACAGGGTTGTACAGAAGACTCCCCTGAATTCTTGCACTCTTTCAGGGGCATTTCTGACCTTTGCTACGAGTTCTCAGCTTCCGGTTGTGTCTTGGGTCAAGTCCCATACCTTTATTGTGCTATTGGGACCTTCTGGAAGCTCCATCGTGTGTAAATATGTGTCTCGGAGACTCCGATGGGCTTTAGACAGCGCCGTGGGTCCTTTCTTCACTTCAAAACCTATGCAAGGAGGCGAAGGCGATGAGGATATTTTCGAGGATACCGATCCCAATCTCGCTTTCGATTTGAAGAACCTCAGCCTAGACGCTCCAAAAGGCCAGGCAGGTCAGGCTGCGGATGGTGCGGTACATCAGAAGCCGGTGCCTACTCATCATACGAGGCACGAAGTGACAAGAGGACACAAGATTCCTCTCATTTCAAATCTGAGGGAGCATGTATGGGTGCTTCATAGTCAGCAGGTTTGTTCTTTTTTTTCTTTCCTTGATGCCTTCGTCCCTTGATTCTCTGTCTTTCCTGCATGATAATACATAGGAAGGTTAGTCCTTATGAACTTAATGATAAAATGGATTATTAAGAACTTAGCATTTATGATACTTCCCTTGTTAGGATTTGTTCCCTTGTGTGCTTGGAGATGTATTCTGCTAGAATTTCACCTCCCTTAGGTTGCACGCTAGGACTTGTTTGCCATGTTTCTCATCCTGATTATGTGATTCCATTTACCTGCAAATGATAAGTAAATAGTAGTTAGTGTTGATTTGAGTAGGAAAGATTTTTGAGTTAGAGTTTGTATTTTGCTGACTTCTTTTTGTAGAGCCCGATGAACCATTTGGTTCAGCCCGGTGACCCATTTGGTTTTGCCCGGTAGCTTCACTAGAGCTAAGAAGCTCTATCGAAAGTTGCCCACAGAAATGTGAGATTTGGTGCGCGGTCTTGGCTTTAACGATATTTTAGGCGGTCTACTGGAGGGACAGGCAGTGTTGAGGAGTTGACAGGTGGCTATGACTGCTTTGATAGAGAGGTGGTCGGACTGTATGTGCACCTTTCACTTCCAGTTGGGGAGCTGACGATCACGCCCCTTGATTTTGCTACCATTATGAGATTCGCTTTTGTTGGCCAATGGATCTTTTTTGACACCCCAAAGGATCCTACAAGGCTGTGCCATGACTTATTAGGCTGCCCACCTAAGTTCAGAGTTGGCCAAGGTAGTTTGATCTCCTATGATAGGCTTTGGCAGGCTGGAGGTGGTGATGCTGGAGGTGGTGATGCTAGCATCGAGAGGTGTGCTCGGTGCTTTGTCTTTTATATGATGAGTGCATTGGTGTTTCCTAATGTGAACAACACTGATAGCTCTTGGTTGCTCCTTTTGCTACATTTGCTCTGTTGCTAGCGAACTGATTCTTGGGACCCACTAGCCGTTGCATCCCTTGTCCTCTTCCTCTAGACATGTTCTAGGGGAAGGAAATGGTAGGCCCCACTCTGGAAGAGGCATTGGTCGGGACTAACCATCGGCTATACCTGGAGCCAAAGGGCGTCTCATATATGGAGAGTCTCATTCCTCACCTAATAGGCGACATTACAAGGAACTTTGTGATTGCTCCACTTACTCCAGCTGTAGGTGTTTCTTCTTCTTCTACCCATTAGGTATGCCTTATTTCTCTTTCTATGCGCTTGTGCTTATACTGATTGTTCTGATCTTGACTACTTCTACTTGTCTTTGACAGCCTCGTCCAAAGAGGTCTCATGCCAGGAGCTTTGCCGAGAATTCAAGTAGTGATGGAGCTACTGTTGATGCCCTTGTTTGTGTTGCTCCCTATGGTTCGGGCACCTAACCTCCATGGTGAGGTGGTGGCTCAAGTGATTCCTACATCCATTGATCCTATGGGCTTCATCCTCGGGGATGCCACTCATGTAAGTGCCTATCTATCTTTGCCTCTTTGATGCTTTAACTTTGCTGTTTGCTAACTGTTCCATTTGTAGGTTCCTCGAGATGTAGTCACGTACTGGTACTAGTGCGCTTTGGGCTTGATGAGCCACTACGTGCATTACTCCATAGAGGCTCATTTAAGTCTTTTATACTTTGGCTTGTGTTCCCTATTACAATTATGCAATGATATGTATGTGTATGTTATGGATGTATGTGTACTGATCCATGCATGTTATGATGCAGCTTGAGGATGAGAGGCTGATACGAGAGCAGGACAAGGCCATCCGTCATTTGGAGTCGTTCTACCAGTAGAAGGGTGCTTACTACCAGAGTGAGATTTAGAGGCTACTGGTCGAGCTGGAGGCACTGAGGACTCATGATTCTGGGTCGAGCAGGAGGGAGCCCTCGGATGTTGATGATGATGATGAGGCTGATGACGAGGGTAGAGCCGAGTCCTGATTTCCCCTCTTTCCCTGCTTGTTATTTTGACTGTACTGATAGAAAATTTTGGACATTTTTTTGAGATGTATATACTGACAAACCATTTATGAGGCCTTTGATGTTTTTTGTGCTCTTCTCTGTATGTTCTTATTTTCTTACCATATTGCTTATAACAAACAAGATGATAAGTAAAATGAAAAGAATTTACTATGGAAATGAATGTAATTACAATCATTTCCAAGATGCGAATTTTGCTTTTGTGATAGGTATTGATTCAGGCATTTACTTCTTAGCATGTGCGATTCTTGATAATATTTTCCATTTACACTGAATAACATTTATCATGAGCATGGTTGCACATAGAATATTTCAAAATGACAGTACCCCTGTCCTTAATTAGCCCTCTTAGGTTTTCTAATTAAGTATTTTTCCTCTCATTTTTGTATTTTGTTTATTATTTTTTTGTTTTATTATTTTAATGAATAGTATCACTTGAGACATCGACATTGATCCATTCAAACAACTCATTCCCATCGACATCCATTAGCATGAACACCCTTCGAAAGGATGACTTCGACCAAATAAGGCCCTTCCCAATTAGGTCGTAACTTTCCTCTTGGATCTGGTAGATTTTGCTTAGCTTGCCTTAATACCCAGTCTCTAACCTTGATGTCATATTGTTTAACTCTCTTGTCGAAAGCTTTGGTGATTCTTCTCTGGTGATAAAGGGCTTTCAACCTTTCACTGTCTATCAGATTCAGTTGTTCTAACCTCTATTCCATCCACTTCGCCTCGGGTAAGTCTGCTTTGACTATGACTCTAAGGGATTTCATTTCCACTTCAATCAAAAGTACTGCTTCTGTTCCATATACCAATGAGAAGGGAGTTGCCCCCCGTGGATGTTCTCATTGTAGTACAGTATCCCCAAAGAGCAAATGGCAACTTGTTGGCCCAGTCATAATGGGTTTCAATCATCTTTGAGAGGATCTTCTTGAATGTTTTTATTTGCTACCTCCACTGCTCTGTTATCTTACAGTCTATTAGGTATTGACTTATAGTGCTTTACCTTATACTTCTCAAGCATTGCTCATACTTCTCCTTGAAATTGTACCTTATTTTCCAAGATCAAATGGTGAGGAATTTTGTATCTATAGAATAGGTTCCTTTCAAAGAACTTGGCTACCTACTTTACCCCCAGTTTGCTGTAAGATTCGGCTTCCATCCACTTCATGAAGTAGTTAATTACAACCAAGATGTATCTGTGTCCATTATGTTCTCAACCTTCGTAACTTCTGCTTCACAAGCTTATGCCCCTCTTTAGTCGGAATATAATGCTGAGCGATATCCCTATCGACGCCAGGCATGTCATTGTACATCCAAGCGAATACTTTTTAGTATTTTTTTCTAATTCTCTCCTTTCCTTAGGGGTAACATCTTTTGAAATGTGCGATATGTGAGGATTTTCATCCATGCCCATGTTAAACGGTTCATCGTTAATGGAATGAATGTCAAATATGCTCATGTAAGGTTTAATGAAATGCTCATCATCATCAAAAGATAAATCACACAAATAAGCAAAATTAGACTTTATTGCATCACATTTAAAGTTTAGTACATTAATAGATTCAAAAATATTAGCAATATAAATGTCATCAGGAGTAGGTGCATCATCAAACAGGATGTCTTCAATGCTAGACTCAATGAGGGTTGTGATGTCAGCATAGCTGGGAGCCTTAGTTTCCATTCTCATACTCTGTAGAACCTATTCAATTTCAGCAATAGAGATGATCCCTTCTTCTTCAGTTTAATTTTGCCATTTCCCCATACTGTTGATTACATCAGCAATGATCTCAAAACTCAATTTCTTGATCCTGTTGCATTCCTATTTCTTAGGCTGACCCTAGTACTTAGAGAGGCCTTTGGAAATGAAGGTAGTTTTCTTTCCCTTATCCATGGATGAATCATATCTCAATCTTTGCTTGCTAGTCTGTCCCTTAAAGTTTGGTAACTTTGAGATCCCATTCTTCTTTTTTCTAAGACCAATTACTGGTTCATAACTCATCTTCTTCATCATAGTTGTCACCTTTGGACTGACCCAATCTTTATTGATCACTGACACTTGAAAGGCTAGAGGGGTTATATTCATGCATGCAACCAGAATTTTAGCCTCAGCTTCGATAGTGGCCACCTTCCTATCCAGTCGGAACTTAATCTTCTAGTGCAAAGTGGATGGTACTCCTCCCAGTGGATGAAACCAGGGCCTTCCTAGCAGCAGAGCAAATGTGGGTGGTATATCCAGCACTGTAAATTTCATAATAGAATCAACCTCTCCCACGGTGACAGTCTCCTTGAAGTTTACTTTTTGGAGTCATCATAAGCCCTGATTATCAAATTAGATGATTCAAGTTCTTCAACCAGTATCCCAAACTTGTGGAGTAGCCTGAGTGGGTAGACATTGATGGTTGATCCATCATCAACCATAACATATGATGTCTTCTTAGCTCTCATGATCACTTAGATGAACAGAGGCATGTTATGAGCTTTCCCTTCCAATGGAAGATCACTATCAGAGAAGGAAACTACACTGCTGGGTTTTAAAAGTAATGAAGTTATCATATCCTTGGGAGTAGTGTCCAAAGAGATCTTCGTATCATCTAAAGTGCGTGCTAGAGCATTTCGATGTTTCTTCGATGTCATTAAGAGATCTAAATGTTGACTTGAGCTTGGGTTTTTTTGAACTATTTCAAGACTGAATCTTCTTCTACTTAAGCAGTAGGTTCACTTTCTTTTGTAGTAACTTCTTTAGCAACCATTTTTTCTTTCACTGTGCCTTTCTCAGCAGGCTGATACACTCTCCTAATTTTGGTGACATGATTGACTTGCATTTCCTTATCAGAGTCATACCATATGTTGATTCCCATCATACATGGTACATTCGATAGTGGCATGGTGATGACCTCATCTTTTTTATCAAATTCATCTCCCCATCCAGAGGGTATAATGTCTTCCTCCTTAAAAGTAGCTGAAGGAAGAGCAGTATATTTAATCTTGAAGTCAAACTTTTCAGATGGTTGTCCCAATAAATCCCAAACTTCTTCCTTTTTCACCAGTTCCCCTTCTTCTTCGAATTTCGATAGTCCGTTCTCGTCAATGACTTCCCTAACTCTTCTAGCTGCTATCTGACTTAGTCGCTTTTGCATCATCATGTGAGGTGTACAAGTAGGGAGTATAGATATATTTTGGTATATAGAAGGATCCACCTCATCATCATTTTAGCTATAAACCAAGCCTGAAAAGTCTTCCTTTAGTATAGCCAGTATTTCTCTTTCTTCCCTTTCGAGCTTCTCTTTCTCAATCTTTGGAATGTCTTGAATAGAGTTCTCGACAAAAGACTCGGTCAATCCCAATGAGATAGCATATGATGCTGGTGGTGACATGTTTTGGTAGTTTGGTAAAAGGTTAGTTTTTAACATTGGGTTACTTTTCAGGATCTTCGATCTGACCAGAGTCTATAAGGTCTTGGATTCAGTCTTTTAGGATGTAGCAGTCATCAATATTGTGGCCAGACATTTGGTGGAAGTGACAGTAAAGGTTGGGATTGATGCGAGGTGGTAACGGGTTTGGTAGGGGTCTTGGTTTAAGAGGTTTGAGGAGGCCTTTTTACTGGAGACTTTGGAAGACTTTGGATAAGGGTAAGCTGAAGTTTGAGTATTTGCAATTTCTCAGGGCATTGACGGTTAGGTTTATTTCATTGGAACGAGTGTTTTGAGTAGGTTGTGTCGACTTTTGATAGGGATTTTTAGGTTAAGAGATCTCCTCATCTTCAATTTTGATACTGGCTTGGTAAAGTGCCTTGAAGGTAAGGTAGTGGACAAATAGCATCTACTTGTGGAAGTGAGGTAAGGCTCCTTTAATTACCATCTCTATCTCTTCATCTTCCTGAGGTCTATCCCTCATCAAGGCAGCTTTTCCTCCCCATTAAGCAATGTAGTCCAAGAAACTCTCACCACTTTTCTGTCTTATGGTTTCCAAGTCACATCTCGTGACATCCAACTAGGTGTTGTATTCATATTGTTTGATGAACTTCTATGTGAGAAGCATCCATTCATTCTTGATCTCATCTTCTAAGTCGAAGAACCATGCTCTCGGCCCTTCTTCCAATGAAGTAAAGAAAAACTTCAAAATTTAAGATTCAATCAGCTTTGTAGAAGCCATGAAAGTAGCATATTATCTCAGGTGGACTCAAGGATCCCTAGTACTATTGAACTTAATGAAGTTTGGGAGTTTGAAATCTTCAAGCAGAAGCTCATCCTTAAACAGTGAAAGGTCGGTGTAATCGTTACTTCTTATGGGACTTTTTTCTTTTAGTGAGAATTCGAGCTGAGCCATCCTGTTAGCCAGTATCTTGACCTCCTCCAATGGCTCAGACTTAGTCAGATTAACTAGTGGAGCAGTTGGCTGGGGAAGTGTCCCTCTCATAGCCTGATAGTAGTCATCATCCTCATTGAACAACCCTAAAGTGGGCACTTTGTTCTTCCCTCTATCAATTTTTGGATTAACTGACCCAGAAGCTTCTCCTTGTTCTGCTTTTTTGTAGATTAACTATTCCATTGTGGCTTTCATCTCTTTCTTCATGAAGTAAGACAAAGTCCCATCACTGATCAGTTTCTTGAGAGCATCCCTCAACTGTTCTTCCGTATTCTGAGCAATTATCTCTTGAGCTGGACTGGTCATAGGAATAACAAGACTAGTGCTGGTGCATTTAGCAACTTTGAGTTTACGAGACTTTTGGGAAGCTATGTTTCTGCACAAGTATGCTTGTTAGGATGATACAAGGGGTGATGCATGCATGCATGATATGATGAATTCTACAAAAGAGAAGGGTTAGCATGTATGCATGGCGTGAGAATCATAACCTTGCTAACGTAGTGAATGGAAAATGGCTGCAAAAAGATCGTGAGTTAGTATGTATGTATGTATGTATGCATGGGAGGAAAAGAAAATAAAATGAGCAAACAGAGGTTAGTGTAAAACCTACAAAATGAACAAACCAAACACATGCAATCTCTCATTTCAACCTTATTACTCTACGAGGTAGAGAATTTTATCCTAAGTGGGTTTTTGAATCATAACCATCGGGGGACTATGGTTCTGCTCTCAGACTAGGCTGTTTCCGTTCATGATGATCAAACTCAAGAGGTAAACTAGGGAACAATGCCCAAATATAGTTGAAGTAACCATATGATGTCAATGAAAGTCCCAATTCCAGGGTCACAAATGACGTCTACAGCTCGTGCGTGCCCGCGAGTGCATGGACTATAGTCAACAGAGGAGATCTAAGTTCATGTTCCTTTGATCGACATTCAATGTGTTTACCAAGAGAAATGCAAGTTTTGTTAGGTAGTTTACAACTTGACTCTCTCAACAGGAGTGTTCATAATCTAGTTAAATTCTCGATTCATCCACTTGATTTGATAAGGACAAATGGATGACTTCTATAGGCTCCATCATAAGAAGATGTCACTATTTGTTGCCCTTTACGGGCTATCCAAATTGAGGTGTATGATTCTCGCCATTCCTTGTGTATCCTGCTTACACAAGGTAAACAAGGATCACACGAGCCTAAGCATGGACAGTTTATGAAGGCTGACATAATGATAACAAATGGTGGTAGTAGACACTAAAAATGTTATATCATTTTTGAATGTCAAGTCAAACGGACAGCAACAAAACAAGGATAGCATGCAAGAGCTAGGTGGGATCCTAGGGGAGATTTCTATTGGTCTATCTATATAAGCTGCGTTGGGCTTACGACTTGGTTCCTTTAGCGAGAATGCCCCCATATGACTAGGGTTACGAACTCCAGCCAATGAGTATGGTATTCTTTTACCTACTCGAGAAAAACTGTACCCTATTTTGGACTTGGGAGCCGGGCCATGTCACTTTAAGCCCTACAATTTTTCTTGATAGAGTAAAGGCTAAAGGTGATAATACAAATCTTCGTCACCTCGTGACTTGAGTGGAATCATGGTGGCAATGTCATTCAGTATTATCGAGGGTTTAGGGACCAAGGTGCATGTGGTGAGTGTGATGATATGCAGTTATACTGTGGTGAAGGTGAATAAACAAAAGTTATGTATAATAAGAAACAGTCTTTCATTCATACCCCTCGAATTAGAAGTCCCCAGTGGAGTCGATAAAAACTTGTGATCGTATAGGATCTGTGAGTTTATAGCATTGGGGCACACAGGCTAATGGTGACTAATCTATTGGATTTTCATTTGTTATTATTGGTGGGAGAGTTTGTCTGATAGGGCTATGTAGATTTGGAGTCGCCACCTACTTAAATTGAGAAGAAGTGAAAAACTCACTTCCATAACCAAATAATCCGGGTTCGAGGGGTAGGATTTACTTATCCTATTACTTATCATTCATATTGCTTGTTTATTCACTGCCGCACCCTAGTTTTGGTTTTATGATGCATTTTACCATATACAAGCATTGGTCAATTTAAATAAAACGCGAGATAATTGAATTGACGAGCATACACCACATGATAAATAAATAAATAAGCAAATAAGCATGTAAACAAGTAAGCATGTAGCACACAAGCATGCAAGAAATAATCAAAATAAGCACGCAAATACGCAAAATAAAAATGGGGAAAGGGATTAAGGATTACAACCCGAGAATAGAGTCTATTCTAATAAATACATCCAAAATAAAAATAAAACGAGAATTGGAATTGGGGATTACATTGCCTTAAAAAAACCTTATTCTCTTAATTACAATAAAATAATAAAAATTTTATTCTAATAATTCTGCAAAACAAAGGTTAGTTCTCATTCACATGCAAGCGCAGATCATATGTAAGACAATTTAACATATTTCATTTATTTATAATTGGAGTAATAAATAAAAAGAATAATTAAACACATAAGCAAACAAGGATGCTAATGTGTGCATGATGCAAGATTTAAAAAGTTTGGTACTTTAATTTGAAGTCACCACTTTTATTATTCAAAATGAGATTTTATGATGATGCAAATGAATAAAAGGGTAAAATAAGAAGGTACAAAAAGATGATGAAAGTGATAAAGATATTATTTTCATTATAAAAGTATTAACTTTATGATGGAAATAATAAATTCATCAAAGAAAATAACAAAATGATAAGGATGCAATTAATATAATTAAAATATGATTAAATGTAGAATTAAAAATATTAAAGTGGCAAGGATATCATCTCCACCATAAAAATATCTATTTTATGATAAAAATGACAACTTTGCCCCTAAAAAGGATAAAGATAATAATAATCACAAAAATACAATAAAAATAATAACAATAAAGAAATATTAATATAAATAAATAACAATGCTGACATGAATAAATTAAAGTGATAAAGATTATATTTTTACCATAAAAACATGAACTTTATAATAAAAATACCAAATCTATCATAAAAAGCATAAATATAACAAATATAGCAAAAATGCAATAAAAATCATAAAAATGCAGAAATAAATGATCAAATAAATAAAAATGACAGAAATAAAAATATTAAAACGATAAAGATGATATTTTTATCACAAAAATGTGGACTTTATGATAAAAACAACAAATTTAACACAAAAAGCA
>CATIWM010238378.1:0-16515 GCA_949671775.1 Mallotus repandus
TAATTATTGTTATATGCAAATTCAATCAAAGGCAAGTGCAATTCCCATTGTCCACCAAAGTCTATCACACACATTCTCAACATGTCTTCTAGTGTCTGGATGGTCCTTTCTAACTGACCATCCGTTTGAGGATGAAATGTCATGCTAAAATTAAGTCTTGTGCCAAATGCTTTATGAAACTCTTACCAAAGGAATGAAGTAAAAGTAGCTCCTTTATCTGACATAATACTTTCAGGCACACCATAAAGGCAAACAATTTAGTTAATATACAATCTTGCTAACCTATCAATGGTGTACATCTTCTTAATTGGAAAAAAGTAGGATGACATGGTTAGCCTGTCAACTATCACCCAAATAGCATCATAACCCCCAGTTGTACGAGGCAATCCGTAGCAACCATATCCCACTTCCACTCTGGAATGGGCAACTATTGTAAAAATCCTGAGGGTCTCTATTGTTCCAATTTCACTTGTTGGCAAGTGAGACACTTGGATGCACATTTTGCAATGCCTCTTTTCATCCCATTCCACTGGTAAGTATCCTTCAAACCATGATACATCTTGGTAGAACCTGGATGAACACTGTGAGCAAAAAAATGAGCTTCCTTCATAATCTCTTTTCTGAATTCATCTATAATCAACACACGCAACCTAGTGCCCCAACGTAATACATCCTCACCGGCAATAATAAGATCTCTAAATTGACCTTATTGTACCTATGACATTATCCTCTACAACAATGGGTCCATTCTTTAGGCTACTTTAACTCTATCCCAAGTACATTGATTATACTCTGAATTGAGCTAATACATATGATTTAGTTACTTTCCATTGCAACCCTTGATAAACCAATTCATACAATTCTTTAATGATTGATAGGCTTTCTGAGCTAATATGAGCAAGACTTCCTGTTAACTTTTTACTCAATGCATCAGCTACCACATTAGCTATACTCGGATGATAAAGAATGGAGCAATCATAGTCTTTAAAAAATTCCATCTATCTCCTTTGCTTTAAGTTTAAATCTCTATACTAGAAAATATACTCCAAGCTCTTGTGATCAATGTATATCTCACAAGTTACACCATATAAGTAGTGCCTCCAAATCATTAATGGAAACATTACTGCCACCATTTTCAAATCTTGAATAGGGTAGTTCTACTAGTGCTTCTTTAACTGACGTGAAGCATCAGCAACTACTCTCTCATTTTGAACCAATACACACTCCAATCCTACTTGGGAAGCATCACAATACATTGTATACCTTTCATTTCCTAAGGGTAAAGACAATACTAGGGTTGAAGTCAACCTGTCCTTGAGCAACTAAAAGTGATGTCCATACAAACTTAGCATTCTTCTAGGTCAACTTTGGCGTACTATACGTAAAATTAAATTTTACATATTGTAAGTCAAAATTATTTTAAATTTTCTCATTTATCCTAATATTTTTGTAATTTAATTACAGTTACATGTTTTTGAAATTATAGAAAACTATATCTTATTTTTCAAGAGATAAAATTAGCTTACTTACATGAATAATATGACTTCACCGATATTGAAGATATAATCATGAGTTCATTTTAAAATTTTGCTTTTAAACTTTAATCGCTAATTTTACGTTAACAAAGTATTATTTATATGAATAGTGTATGTTATAGTAGTGTTCTTTTATTAACTTTTTAATTATAAATCATAGGTATAAGCAATAACATAAGGTAAACTCTTTATGAGATTTAAGGTTGTTCGAGTTATGCATGGTTATATATGAGTGTAATGAAAATGTCAAATACAAACAATATCATATACCTCAATTAAAACATAAGCATATAAATACTTATCAAATACTAATATAAATATCATTAAGTTAGTTATATATAAAGGTTCAAATGCAATCAAGATCAATAGATTTAAGTCCACGCCATTCTGAGCAACAATCATCCTGCATTTGAGTTCCTTTCTTGAATTCTATTGTCCATTGTTTTGCCAAATCATGTTGTTGAAGTAGCATCTTGCTACAAATCTCATATTGCTTCCTTGCCATATATTTCTGTCGATGGATTTCTTCAGCTCGAGCTAAAAGTGCACCATCCTAGGCCTTAATATCAGCAATTTATTTCTTCAAGTTCCTTATGCACTCTTCATTGTTTTCATGATGTGTCTAAATTTCAAATAACTCCATCGATTGTGCATCAATAGATTTCTTCAACTTTTTGTTGTTGATAACCTTCTATTTCATATCTTCAATCTTGTTGTGTAGTTCGCCAATTATTTTTATCGGTTGAAAAGAATTCTAGTATGTTGAATCTATTTTCTGAAGAGCTACATTAAAATATTCAACTTGATCTGGTGTTTTGGCAGTAGTGCACAGTATAGCAACCGATGCTTTTATTGCGTGCACCTACTGTGAACCAAACGGCAATAGATCAAGGGAGATACTATATTTCACTATATTTTTTGCACTCTCGATGACATCCCTTAATAAAGATGACAATTAAGGTGGAGCAATAATGTTTCTTTCTTTAAGGAAGCTAAAGTCAATAGCAGACAGTAGATCCTCTAGTGAATCATGTGATAATGCCCTTTAAAATCTCTCCATCTTATTATCATGATAATTACCAATGATGAATAATTTTTTCATTCAAAGTGATATACTAACAAAATTATATAAACACATAAAGTTTAATAAACTTCACCACATAATAACTGGATAACAGATGAAGTAATTTGTTTATGTTTACTAGAATCACTAACCAAACATTGTTGTTCTTCTTCTATCTCATTTGATGTGGTATTGTCTAGCTCCATCCCATCTAAACTTGAATCAATAGCATTGGTCAATTCAGTAATCTCTTCATATGCACTATATTCTTTTGTATTATCAATCTCTTCATCTGATACATCAACTAAATGACTTTGGGTATTAGCAAAATTCCCTATTTTTCTTATCTTGCTTGACCTTCTTATTCCAGAATGGGAAGAGACTGATTTTTTATCAACCATAGCTTGATCAGTGGCCATCTGCTTTAATTTTTTTTGCTTCCGCATGCTAGTACCCATATTTTTTTCCTTCTTAGTATCAGCATTATCCTTGATCTCCTTAGTCGCTACCTTTCTCTTCTTACTAGAAGAATGTTGAATGGGAGTTTTAAGACCTACACAAATAATGAAAACATCAGCATATTCATTTGTACATGCTCGAATAAAAGTACTATGCCATAATAAAATTACAAATATCCATAATGCTACTAATCAAGAATACACAAATACTTGATAAAATTCTGTCTATTGAAGTTAGAATCAGATTAATGTATCTGTCAGACCACAATGTAGTGAACCAATTATCATGCAATTGCGATGTTGGTGTTACACAACACTTCAGTTGAGTCAAAGCCTATGACCACATAATTACCCCAACAGGCTTTGGTATGATCAAAAGCTGATGATCCAAAACATATAAAAAGCCTCCTATTTGTGAAAGTGTAAAAGAAAACCTTCTCAATCTCCTGTTGATTTTCCTCTACATCTCTATACCCGATGAACTCTAACCGAGGGTTCTTTGATTCTCCACCAAGAAAAATAAAAAGATCTTCTTTGGTCCTTAATTTCAAACGATTGAAAAATGACATAACATCTTCCTCACTCATAGAACTAGTGTAACTGCAAAGTTGAATTCTAACTGGAAGACCAGAACATGTTAGTTGGGCACTTCTTATTTTTAGAAAATATGCAAATAGCCAAAGTTGCACCAACCATAGAGATACTCCAAATTTTGAGAATGGCTTGCAAGAATGATAGTAATTAAATGACTTGTAAGTAAGGCCAAGGAGTATTGATCTAAAAGCAACAAATTTCCCTGATGCCAAAGCTCCAGCCAAATTTTTGTATTCAACTACTAGCTTCCCAGAACTTGGGCACATTAAAAACTTACATATTAGCACCAAAAGGAACTCCACGTGTTCCTTCTCATTTGGGTCACCCTTAGGCTTAATTTCTGTTGTATTAATGAGTAATATGATGAGTATTCAGTAGATGCAACTGAAAATTTTATCAACTCAAGGTCATATGTGTCTATTGCACATGTTGCATCTTGCCTAATTACTGGCAAACCAGTTAGCAAAAACATGTCTCTAAGTGTAATAGATGCCCGTCCAAAGGGGAATACAAAAGAGTTTACACTCAAAGCCCAAAACTGCATTGCAGCACACAGAATACTAGACTGAAAGGGCTGTCTGATTTTACTCATCTCAATAAGCTGTATACCCAATGTTCTCCATTTTTTTCAAAAATAGTTCTTAACCTTGCAATCCATTTGATCCATTCATTATGCAGTTTGTGCCAAGACTTCATTTAGGCCGCATTAAGTGGTGGAAGTAAATTTGCCCCTCACAGCAACTCATCTTTACTTTGAAAAGGAAAAGGTAATTGAATCGATACATCCTCAGGTTCTCCATGTAGGCTAATCGATAGAAATTCAACTAAATTTACCGAATGTGGTATCTAATCCCTGAACAAAATGTCAAAATATAAGTACATGAATATATTTAAAGAACAAATAAAAAACATAATGATAATAATATATTAATATGGTCACACTTGATTATTATGAATGGTGGGAATGACTTTACTTTGAATATGGAAAAGAATGTTTCGATAGTTTTCTGTACAAACACAAAATCAAGTTCAATAATGGCAACATATGGAAAAAATTAAAAAAATAACATTGTTTATGTACCAGTTTGCAAGGACGGTCTTCTTAATCATCATTATCCTTATTTAATATGTCCTTCAGAGTCTGGTTTGTTAGGCGATTAATGTCTACATGTTCACGATATTGTGGGCATGATACTTAAAATTTCTTACAAGTTCATAATTACATAAAAGGATTACCTGCTCATCAGTTTTGTCAGTTGATTCATCATTATCAGATGGAATATATTGCGTAGGTGTTGTATTTTTTTGGTATTTGTCGACATGGTATCTACGATTTAAGTCGAACGATTCTCGGTCAATGGATAATAAAATTTGGACCTCTTGGACACCTAATAAGATGTTGCTAATGGGTTGAGCTTTGAATGGTTTATTCTAATTAATAGCACAGATATACCCACCGGTGTTGATGTGAAGTTGATTGAAGGAACAATTGGTAATGGATGTTAAAATTTGCTTCTATCTATAGGAGCTTTTATGGTTGGGTCTGGGTTTTGAAAATTATAGAAAATTATAGGGTTAGGTTCAATCGATTTAAGTTTAGGGTTAGTGCATGGGCGGGTTTAGCAATGGTAGATGAAATTTTGAAAGGATTTGATTTTCTGGCTATCTGATTGAAATCGAGAATAAAAATTTTTGAGAGTTGGAAAGTGGCGTGCTGGCTATTAATGGTTTCGGGATAACCAAATTGACTGTGCAACATTAATCGCAACCGTATAGAGAGATCTTCCTTTTCCATATTGATTTAATGGGTTGGATATCAGTTATAAGTGATTTTTTTTAACTATATTGGCGATACATGATTAAATACACATGTATTACCGCTCTGTATTACTAAACGACGTTGCATCAAAATGTATCAGATTAATATGATCATGTAGCCAAATTACATTTTATAATTATCATTACATTATAAAAGTATAGTTAATAACATATTAGATGTAATATAATGTAACCAATTTACGTAAACATAAGTATAATTATACTAGTAAACTGAAATGTTGTTACATTAACTTATAGATTAATTTTTAGGAACACAATTGTCAACAATCATTATTTGTAATATTTTCATATTTTTGTATTAATAAGACAATGTAGCCATATGCTATTATTTTCTAACTAATAATATATTTATGCATAAGTACAATAACTGCTCATATGTGCAATTTTATGCATAATTACACATATATATGTGTTACAATTTATGCAAATGTAAAATCTAATGTGCATAATTAATTACACCATACTTATGTGTTATATGTAAATGTACAATCTAATGTGCATAATTAAAACATACTTATGTGTTATATGTATATGCACATCATATAATGTGTTATATGTATAAGCAAAAGTTGGTTAATACTTCACCAAGTTTATAAAACTTGGCAAATGATGTTTATTTCCATTGTAATTGTAATAACCTACTACGTTGGTCCTTTATTTTTAGATATACTATTGCTAAATGTGTGAATGTACTAACTATTAAAATGTTGACTTTTATGTGGTTTATATAAAAGTCTATAAAATACTAATCTATTTCATTATGATAAAGCTTCCGTGTATATAAAACTTGTTGAAAGGTTTTCATTTAAATTGTAATCGTAATAACCTACTATATTGGTCTTTTATTTTTACATATACTATTACTAAATGTGTCAATGTAATATTAAAATGTTAACTTTTTATGTGGTTTATATAAAAGTCAACAAAATACTAACCTATTTCATTATGATGAAGCTCCCATGTATATAAAATTTGTTAAAGGATATTTATTTAAATTATAATTGTAATAGCCTACTATGTTGGTCTTTTATTATTACTAAATGTGTCAATGTACTATTAAAATGTTGACTGTTTATGTGGTTTATATAAAAGTCAACAAAATACTAACCTATTTCATTATGATGAAGCTCCCATGTATATAAAATTTGTTGAAAGGTGTTTATTTAAATTATTTTGTATAACCTACTTTGTTGGTCTTTTATTTTTACATATATGATTACTAAATGTGTCAATTTACTATTAAAATATATCATTTTTTATGCGGTTTATATAAAAGTGAAGGATTTTTCACCTATTTCATTATGATAGGGCAAGAATGTATAAAACTTGGTGAAGGATGTTCATTAATATTGTAATTAGTTAGACTACACTAATATGTTTTAATTAATGTATACATGCATACATAGTTAATAGCTTTAACATAATACCCTAATATACGTAATATATATGTCTGTGAAATGCCTTATAGGCATTTTTCCTAAAAAAATAAAATGCCTTATATGATTGAATCAACAATATGCAACTAAAATATCCTAATTAATGTGAATTTTGGTGTATATTTTACTTGTTAATCCATAAACAATTAGTTACTTTATGTTCAATTTATAATAAGTAAAAAAGTTAATCAGAGAATCATTTTCCAATAATGATGCGACATCGTTTATCTTCAAAACGACATGTCAAATATTAACAACAAAGGAGCTATAGCAATAACCCTATGTGATTCAGTTTAGGTTTTCCTTAATTTGTCTCGAATCATGCCCTTCAACCCCAAAGATCGCATTTTTCATATTCTTATCTCATTATAGATTAATCTTCTATCCTTCTATATTAATTTCATTCTCAATCACCTTCAATTATTATCTTTTTTATTTGGTTGCTCCGCCATTGATATATCCTCTAGGGAGGTTATAGTGGAAGAATAGAACTCAAACCATATCTCAGAGGAGGAAGATAACATGACAGAAGTACGTAAAATCCTTAGTGATAAGCATTATACCTCCTATGATGTCTTACTTTGGCTTGATCAGGTATGGCACCCCTCTAGAATAATCTTTATGTAAAAGTTGAGTGAGAATAACATCTTCAAGATTAAACTAAAGTCTATTGATGATAAATAAAAAATTATTAACAACACCCCTTGGTCTGTCTTTAAGTGTCACTTTATTGTTAAGGATTGGATTCAAAGCAAATCTATTGAGAATGTAGATTTAAGTTGTGATAATATATGGGTCAAAATTGAAAATCCTCTATTAACCCTTATTAACGAACCAAATATTAAGTTTTTTGCTAAGTCTCACTTTGAAGGTCTGTTAGAAATTGAGGAACTTTCACTCTTGGACTGGTCTAAAAAATCTATCATAAAGTTTAGAGTAATGGTTAACTTCACTAAACCTCTTCCTAAAGCCTGCAGTTTTAAGCTTAGGGAGCATGATTTACGATTTAAATTTCATTATCAAAAGCTCCCAACCTATTACTATCTTTTCAATTTTGTTAATTTTCTCTCTAACAAAGTCAAGAAGGAAAATGGAGCCTTGGACATTACAAGTGGTTCAAAAAATCAAACCAATACACTCCACCAAGGTAATTTAGACACTGAGGGCTGCGAGAGCTCCACCTAGGCTTACTGGAAGAAGGCATTCATTGTTGTCCCTTAGCAGGATATAAATTTATGTTTAGGATTTAATATTCTTATTTTATGTTGCTTGTCTTTGTTTCGCTTCTGCTGTTTTGAGACCTTGTATCATCTCAATATAAAAAAAATTATGTAAACTAACCATTGGGACCTTTTGTAATTCATTTATCTAACCAAATGCATGCGCGTACATTTGCACCCATTGACTAACTGGAAAAAAATGTTTCAATGCACTAAAAATGTTAGTCTGTTGAAATATGTGTAATTTAAAATCTCAAAACAACGTGTTGAGTTTAGTAGGGTGTTATGCTCTTATTTTGCACTGATTCATTGATATATAAACCACATGTCATTTAGAATTGCAACATCATAATTTTAAAAACCTTCATGAGATAAAAACGGTAATTACAATAATACATTAACTATAGAGATGAAGCTTATACACCATTTCACCGAGTTCGGTTATAAACATTGCATAAACGACATAATGTATTTAATGCTACTGGAACAGTTTTGCATTGATGCAGATGCCGATTATTATAACTAGGCAGAAGATAATAATGTCATGGATATTGAAATTTATGTGCGGCTTCCAGACATATTGCATTACAACACATGCACGTTACTATATCGATACCCTCAAAGGGAAATGGCTAAAGATGAAAGTTCAGAATTTCAATTGGCCATTGAGAGATGCCTATGTAGATGCATGTGGGGTGTTGAATCCCACGAGGTTTGGTCACATTTCACAATGATTTCATAAACAACCGGTTTCATCTGCACAATAAAAAGTTTAGCTTTTTGGATGAGTTGATGGCATAGGAAAGAAGAATCGGAGCAAGGGCTTGGAGACTGGTTGCAGAGAGTGAGACAAAAAAAAGTGAATGCACATTGGGTGCATTAATGGAAGGGGTTCAAATGATGCCGGACGGAATACTGACAGATTGTAAAACAATATTCGCTGATTTTATAGTTTATTTATACCGAAACAAACATGAGTTCATCAAAGGAAAGTATATGGTAATTTGTACTGAAATGTTATTTCAACATTGTTTAGGCAACGTTGTTGAATTCCTTGGAATTTTGTCATAAGCAAACAAATTGGTTCATGCAGGGTACTACTCCATTTCCAGATTGACTGTCGAGGGAGGTTTCTGACAGGTTTGCTCTGAATTTGTTGCATATTTGTGGAAAAAAAATCAATTTAAGCAAAGATTATCCATGGCTACATACATATATATGCAAGGATAATGTTATAGAAATTAAGAATTTTTCTGCTTCAATTGGACCACATTATGTCATGGGAGGAGGGTATTTTTCATATGTAATAAACATGCATAAAGATTTGGTGTTGTGGTACATACTAAACTTTTTTGACAATGAATATTTTAGATATGAATGGAAAGAAGAAAGATATATTAATAATTTAAGAAATTATTAGGGTGGAGTAGAAGATTGT
Source organism: Mallotus repandus (assembly GCA_949671775.1). Taxonomy (NCBI): domain Eukaryota; kingdom Viridiplantae; phylum Streptophyta; class Magnoliopsida; order Malpighiales; family Euphorbiaceae; genus Mallotus; species Mallotus repandus. The sequence goes on from CATIWM010238378.1 coordinate 9,584, forward strand.
AAATATGGTAGCAAATACAAAGGTCCGATCGATGAAGACATATATGATGCTGATATGATTCAATACCTCCATGATTACCATGTGATAACAGAGGAAGTTCATATGGAAGATGACTAATTATAAATTATGTAATATATATATCATGGATAAACATTTTTTATTTTGTTTTAGTTAATGTATTTTTTTTATTGTAATGTTTGGAAAATTCAGTGTATTAATATGGTCACAGTTGATTTATATGAAATGTTTATTTCTTGTTTTATATTATTGTTGGTTGTATTATCGCTAACAAAATTATATTTGTAAAATTAATGTGTTTATTTTTATAAAATTGACGGCATAGTGATAAAATCAATTCATATCTAATGGTGAACAAAACATGGTAAATAAACTTTATAAACAAATTAAACCGGCTGCACCACCTATCAGATTAAAGTGTTATAGTTAATTGCATCATATAAAACATATGGTTTGGTGAATCCAACATGCACTATTTACAAGGTTATCTGGTCAATGATAACCCTTAATTTCAAGAACCCTTTAATACATGCCTAAATTTATAATTATGGACACCTTTTTAGGCAAAAAGTGTAAAGGTCAATGTAACATCTATGGGGTAGTAAAGGGATAGTAAAAGGCGCATCTGTTGGCTTTGGTTGTTATTAATAAGTTCAATGACAATCAAATATTGATGATCTAAAACAATTTATAGAACTTCCTATAAATTATATGCAGAAAACCTGTTGATTCATTTCATCGTTTAAAAAAAAATTCTCTTAAAAAAAGCCGAGGGATCCATATAAACCGTATACACTTCTTTCAGCAAAGTTAAAACATCAAAGAAAAATTCGTCACCATGGCGGCTGCATACCCAAGAGATTCACTATCGAAGGAAAAACATAAAAATAAAAATTCATTCACATTAAGAGTGAAGGATCCAATGGCGCCAGTGGTGAGTACAAAAATTCAATCTTTGTGATTTTGAGCATAATAATTTATGAACAATTGGTTTCAATGTTGCAATTCAAATAATAGTGTTTATTCACACTATAGATAATTTCATTCTACATCGACCACCCGATACCAAGCAAAGTGACAATAAGGATAACAAAAGAAGCGCCATTCCACCTTTGGCCTATGACTATGGTGGAGGACCTGGAATGTCTAAAAATTTTTGGGAGATTATTTTTTGGTCCAGGCTAGGAGGAAATTTTTCGTCACTACCATATATGTGTACAATGGACTTTGAGTATTTAGATAAGGACCAATGAGATCATTGATATGCAGATTTATACCATCCAAATGGATGAGATTCTGTACGGTCCTCCACCGCAAGGAGAGACAGAGCCTTCTCCTCTAGTCCGAGAGTCAAGTGGTTTAGAGATGGATATTTCAAATGAAGAAGAAGAAGAAGATGAAGAAGAAAATGATGAATATAAAGATGCAGATTTAGAGAACATGATGATGATGGCATAGGAGATTCAAAATCTTCATCGGCGTCTTCTGTTGACTTGGACGATCAAAATTAATTGCTAATTTTATGTCCATATCTTCATCTTTTTTAACATATTTTGTATGAAATATTATACTTTAAATGTTTCACTTTATCCTTATATTCATAAATATAATTAAGTTAATATGTTTATATTTGGTCCATCCTTCTTTAAATTAATGTTAAAAAAAATGAATATTTATTGGGGCCATCTAAGGGCCATCCAATTTATATGGACGAATATAATCTCATTTATTACACGAATATAATCTAAAATGTAAAAAAATCATGGATAAAATTAATACACATATATTAGATGTACATGTTATAGAATAATGCGTTTGAAGATACCTAAAAATTTTACATTAGTGAAGCAAAATTAACTTTGTGAAGTACTTTTCTCACAAACGTGTAGTAACAGTATTCTAAAATTATGAGTTTGAAGATAATATATGAATTATCCCAAAAACTCCCCATTTATCACTTCACCATATCAAAATTATAAGATTGGTAAATACTCTGATTACGTATGATATTGGTGCAACTTAGTTGATTTTCGGTGCAAGATAACTATGCCAAAAAAAGTAAACTAACTGTTGGGATTTTTTTATGTATCTTGAAATAACTTTGTAGGACTTCACCAATATATACTGGACATTTTACTTCAACACCATCCCATTTCTCAACTTAGTTTGGTAAACTGAAACAAAATGAATATTTTGCATTATAGCAATGGCATGCAACTACGACCTTCCATCCACCATGCGTGTAAGTACATATGAAAATAATCCAGGGAGGAGGTTCTTTGGTTGTCCATTTGAATAAGTAAGAAATGTGCTTTGGATTTAAATAATGTTTTCACATATATAGTTGTTTTGCATGTATGATTTTTCCTATCTTTATATGTTACTGCATTTAGTAATAAATTCTTTTGGCTGACAGGGTGGCTATGGGTGAACAGAGAGTCCACTCAACATGAAGCAGATTACATAAATGGATTGAGAAGAGAGAATGAAAGGCTGAAAACTGCTACTGTTGCTCTTAATGTGGATAAATATATGGAGTGTTTATTGATAGAAAGAGAACTGGAGGAGCTGAAAAAATCATGAAATTATTGTCAATGACAATCAAAAAAATGAATATAAAATTGCAAGGTATGAGCATCTTATTGCAATTTTGAAGGAATAAAGAAGAATTTCTCTGGAAATAATGGACCGGGTCAATGAAAAGATTTTGGATTTGAGTGCACGGTTAGAAATGCAATCACAAGAGCTGGAGTCGTTTAAATCCAAACTTAAGTCTGCTACATCCATGAAAGAAATTCGAATTTTGTTTTAATTATTTCAAAACGATATGAAGGGATGTAGAAGTTGTAGCTTTTTTTTTTCACTGTGTTGACGAATGTTAAAAAGAACTATTTTTCATGATTATTAATGGTTAATTTTATGCATTATATTGATGTTCATATATAAACATGATATGATATTTTTTTGCATATTATTAAACTTATAATAACACATAAAATTAATAATGTACATAATTTTCCAGATTTATAAAGAGTAATTATGCAACAAGTTCCAAAAAAAATTCGACACGCAAGCCATCAAGATAAGGCCCAATATTAGCACCCAAAACTTTAAGCAAATGTATTCAAAATATAGATTGTTATTGATTTACACCTTAGCTAAAGTAATACATTTAGGGCATTAATATACTTCCATGGGCATTAACATTTTTTCCCTACCATAACAAAACATTACTTAGCACAAATATTATGCATAAACATTATAAAAGTTTGACGCGCTTCACAGGGATGTAACGTTGCCCTGCTATATTAATATTTTCATTAGATGCATTCCTTTGCATTTTATGTAACAACAAATGCATGCTCTGTTAATAAAGAAAATGTCTAATCCCTATTTTGACTCAAAAATAATAGACAATTTTTGCTAAAATAGCTTTTTCATTTCATATCTTTCATTACAAATGAAAAATGTAACTGAAATATTCTCCAAATTCTTCAACATTAACATTACAAGATATTAATAACTTAATGCCTATGGTTATGAAGAACTTGTTCATACATAACCCGATATCGTGCATAAACATCATCATTACTCAACCTTCCTTCTCCAATGACATTTGGAGGTGTTCCACTGGATTGACTATTTTAAACCAGTGCATTTGGCTAGACATATGACATAACACCTCACCCACTACCTTGCCCTCCTCCACAAGCACCTCCCCCATCTACAAGATCATCTCCTCCTCCGCTTCTATGACCACCTCCTTTACCACCTCGGCCATACCCTTCATGGGTTGCTGTTATACGAGTGGAACGTGGCCTTCCACGTCTGATTATGATATAAGGGTTAAGAAGTGTTACACCAGTTGTTTCTTCATTGTCATTAACATCACCTCCAACTTCAAAGTCATTTACTGCACGTCCACTCTAATTCAGTAATTCATCCATAATTGTTTCCAATGCTTCCTTTAAAAATACCCTTTTTCTTCTATCATCAATAGCCAAATCCACACATTAGTTGAATGAATCCTAAAGTTCCTTATATCTCTTATACTCATCTATCATATTTGGACAACCTCCAACAAAGAAAATATTTGAATGATGATGGTGAATGTCCTTCCTCCACCTCATTAGCAGATACCTTTTGTTGATCACATGAATATCTTTTTTTGGATATAACTGTGAAAATGTGGTAGCACATAATACCAACTGTTTCAAACTTCTTGTAGTTGCATTTTAAATAATTTCCTTCTTCCATGTACTCAATAGTGTATTTAAATTCTTTTTTATAATAATGGTTTAAAATTTCCCGTTTAGCTACTCTGAACTTTTCAACGCCATTATCAGGTGTTCGCGATTGGCCTACCTCGTTTATGTGACAGTATCAAATTCTCTTTATTTCATCTTGCACTTTTGTAAATATTGCATGCGTGAAAGCCCTTTGGAAAACCTTCTCCCAAGAAAATTATGAAATGCAAAATATTTTATTCTATTTGTAGTCATAATCAACTTGGAACTCTTTCTCAATCTTGTTGCTTAGAGCAATCTCATATTGATCTACAAATTACTTGAGTGTACTCATTGAATGAATATATCAATTAAAGTATGAATGCATACTTTCACTCCTCTGAGTTGACACCATTCCAACCCAAAATAAGTGCCTGAGATAAACCGGTACCCAGCTTCGCCTTTTAGAATACAACTTAGCAAGCCAGTTATTCCTCTCCAGTCTGTAGTTTGTTAAAAATTTGCTCCAGTTTTGCTTAAACAGGCCAATGGTGAGGATGTCGTATATAAGGGCTTTAAATTCAGATACAACTTTACTAAATTCCCTGAAGTGCTTGAATTTTTCATTAACCTTGCACATTATATGCCATATACAAAATCGATGAACAGTGTTGGGCATTACCTCCTCACAGCTCGCTTTATGCTCTCACAATGATCGGTAATTATGACGGTTGGATGTATATTGCCCATGCCAGCTAGCCATGTCATGAAAAGCCATTTGAATGATTCAATGTCTTCATAGGAAACTACAGCACATCCTAACAAGATGGATTGCCCATGCTGGTTGACACCGACAACTGTTGCAAATAGCATCTTATAACGGTTGACAAGGTACGTAGTGCCAAATGTGATAACGTCATGGAATTTCTCATATGTAGCTTTACTATAAGGATGAATCCATAGGACGTTCCTCAGTCAGCCTTCATCATCAACATCGATGGAATGGAATAATTCCCTCTTTTGTTATTATATCCTAACAAACAACTATTAAATTAACTCAACATCTACCTAGCATCTTCTTCCTTTCATTATGAATGAAATTCCTGTAGTCCTTTGAAGTTCAACTTAAATTTATGGGCCACCACATTGTAATTTCATAAGTCTAACACTTTTACTTGGCTTAATGCCTGCTATATCATTTGCTATAAGATTCCATTTCATGCTGGGACTCGAATTCTTGTGAGCAGCCATTAGCCTACTCATGTCCAGAATAAGCACATGGTTATGTTCATTTTTAATTGAACTAACAACCAAAAACTCCTTCTCTCCTCACTACATTTAAACATGCAGCACAACTTATCCTCTTACTTTTCCTTTTCATATATAATTTTCTACCTTCGTTGTAGCTTATTGTTTAATACTTTCTAGCACCATCACTGTCTTTATGTACTCCTCTCATTGTCACTGAGAATCCTTTCAACTTTGCATGCTCTTGATATGCTTCAACAAGTTTATCTAGACTTGTAAAATACGTGCCTGGTTTAAGACCTATTTCGGTGCCATTGTTATTCGTTGATCTATCTTCAATTTCATTCACCTCATCAGTTGGACTATCTTTGATGTCAGGCACATCATCCATTGGACTATCTTCAATTTTTGGCTCATCATCAGTTGGACTATCTTCGATTTTTGGCTCATCATTAGTTAAACTATCTTCCATGGCAAAAGCATAATTATTTGAACTTTCTTCATTGTTAGCCACATCACATTATTCCTCTTTTTGTACTGCAACATTTCTATTTAATGAATCTTCACATTCATAACCATCACCAAGTATCATTGACATATTATCATCTGGAGTTTCTTATTCTAATTATGAAGATATCAATTTTTTGCTAGTGATTGAACAGAGGATGAAGATATCAAATTAGCTTCATCATGTTATATTTCAGCTTCACCACTCTATTTGCCTATCCATTATCAATGTGAATTTAGTAGTTTACCATGCAACAATAAAGAAATGATACTCGAACAATCTACTGTGTCGTTTAATCTTCAGCAGCTTTTTAGAAAAATGATGTTTTATTATTACTGGTTTTTCCCTCATTGTTTTATTATTATTGGTTTTTCCCTCCTTTTTCATTTTACCACTGATCATAGGTTATTCCATTTTACCGTTGAAATCTCCCTCTTGGATACAATTATCTTTTCACATTGCTTGACTTTTTCTAGCCAAATTGACTTGGCTAGATTATATCCGCATAGATTTATTGATTTATTAATTGGATTAATTAAAAGATGAACCTAAATTTTAATTAATTATTAAAACCAAAACTAATAAAACAACAAATATAGGCTTAAAGTAAAACAAATAAATAAATAAACCCTAAATAAATCTAATCTCCGAATTCTAATCCAATTTTAGAGGAACCCTAACTTAGTCTATTGCCACATTAATTTTAATTAAATTTTTACCAAAAAAAAATCCTAATTTTATTAACCAATTAAACAAAATATAAAATACATAAAACACGGGATTTCACTATTCCCACTATTGAGGCTATTACAATGATCTAAAAAACTAAAATAAAATATAAAATTAAAATTAAAATCCCTTAAAAGAAATAAAAATAAAAAATATAAAGATAAAGAAACTAAATACAAAGAAAATTAAAAATAAACAAAATA
>CATIWM010238430.1:0-13446 GCA_949671775.1 Mallotus repandus
GCCTCGTGGTTGCCAGAGTTGTTTGATTTTGACGCTCAGAAGCTTGTATCCAATCTGTCATCCAAATAACTTAACAACAACCGAGTTTTCCCATGGCTTCACCATTGCATCTTTCAATCTATCAGAGGTGTTAACCGTAGAGCTTGAGTTATCTCTTTCAATGGTGATATCAGTGGCTTGCACTTCTATGGCCGTGAGTGGTTCATCCGTGGTATCTATGTTCAGACCCAAAATTGAGTCTCTGTAAGAAGGTCTAGGTTGGATGGGGGTTTGTTCATTTATGGTTGTATCATTCAGGTTCATTCCCTCCTCCGTCGGAGGAGAGAATTTAGGCATCATTTTTTTCCTCCTCTGTAGGATTGATTGATTATATTAATAAACAATAAAACTAGTTTTTGGAAAAGAGATATGATTTAAATATTTGTTATTATGCAGTCTATCAGTATTTAAATTATTTGGCTCTTCATTAATAAAAAAAATGCTCAAACGACTGAAGCATAGGGCAAAAAAAATAGATGAAAGGACAAATGCTATTTAGTAATTATTGCGAACTAGTGTTTACCTTTAATAAAACGGCATACGCAGGAGGAATTGCCTCAAACATGTCAACTTCAACATAGGTCAAATTCTCACTACCCGGCAGGCCGACAAGCACATGTAGGAGATCATATATAATGCACTCTAAGTGAGGAAATGCTTTAGCTATAGATTTGGCCACAGTTCCTGTGCCACCTCCAACATCAACTAATCACTTCAAGCCCTCAAACAGTCACTTGCACTGACCAATCAGCACACTTGTAACCAGCCTTGCATCGCTAGCCATACCTTCGTTAAAGAAATTGTTGAGGTTTGGTTCATGGCCAGCATAATCCCAAAATATCCTTCCATGAGCACTATCAAATGGAGTAGGGTCATCATTTACAAACCAAGTGCTTACATTATCCCATGGTTTTGTTAGAATAGGATCAAGCATGGCTAATAAAAATGGTGTAACACTTAAAGGGGTTGTCCTTAAGAAGGAGTTGTGATGCATTAGTGAGAACATACCCTTCACCATCGATCTTTACTTTAGTAAAGAAGCCAGAATGAACCAAAATGCACATTAGGCGAGGGACACAGGAGGCTTTGGTTGGGTGGATTTGTAGGGTATCAATGAGCTGAGAAAGGGAGATGGGCTTGCCATGGTTGTGGATGGCATCAGGGATGCCAAGTTGAATAGCACATTTAAGGGACATGGAGTTTATGAAGTTGAATATGTGATTCCATACTTGTGCTTGAGCTTGAAGTAGCTCAGAAGCTCCATCCCTTCCACAACTCATATTATCAACCTTCTTAGGCTTTCTTGATTGAGATGATGCGCATATATGCCCTAAGATGAATAGATGTAAATGCTAAGCACGCTATTTATGGAGAGTGTTGGATGAATTATAAGAGATAAAGATAACAAATAATTTTATTTATTAACCAGTGTGATTGAACGTGAAATAATTGAAGTAGTTTTTATTTTACTCAATTGAAATATTTATTTATTTATGAAGTTATTAGTATCAATTGTTTATACGAATTTTTTTTAATTGGTAGGATGTTAAATAATTTAAAAATTGATGAATTATATAATAAAGATAATTATATCCTTTTAAATTATAAAAATTAACCAATAACTTTTGAATTAACTATTAGGCATATTTTTCTTTAGACAGCGTGTCAAGTTTAAGTCATAATTTATGTAGTTGTCTTAAATTAATTGTTGAAAGACTTTTATTTTTCTTGTATTCTATTTAAATCGAATAGAATTAGTTAAAATCTAATAAATTTTGGATGCCTGTAATTCAAACTAAAATATCATATAAAAATTAATTTTCAAATCAATAATGACTAAATTTAAACACCACACTTCAAATTATCTTAGGGGTGAGCATTCCGCCGATTCAGTTGATTTTAGGACTTTCTTTATTGAACCAAATTAAATTAGAATCAAATCAAATTAAAAATTGAATTGAAAAATTAAAATTTTTAAAATAAAAACCAAACCCATCCAATTAAATCAAATATTTACAAATATTAATTATTTTAATTATTTATTAAACTATTATACTATTGTAAAAAATTTTAAAATAAAAATAATATTTCAAAATAGAACTGAATTTCAAATATAAAACTGAACAAACCAAACTAAAATTTGAATTCAATTTGTTTTAGTTCATAAAAATAAAAAAATATAGAACAAACAAACCGAACCGACTAATCCACATCCACCAGACAACTTGTGGAACCACAAAAATTGAAAGCAGTACAAACGAAAAAAAAAAAATCAAAATTGACAACAGAACCAAAAAAAAGCGAAAATTTCAAACCAACAGCCAACCAAATAAGAGGGTACCTTTCAGATTGCTGATTCCTTTTGTCAACCAAATTGCAGCTTTGCAAAAATAAATAAATAAAAATTGCTCAAACATCAAAACGCCTGTTTTCTCAATTATCGATTCACTCACGTTTATATTTTTACGTAGAAATAGTTTCCTTTAACCACACCATGTTGCGGTTTGTTTTAATTTTACAAAAAAAAAAAAGTTACATATGATTAGTTGTATTTTACGTATTTAGAATATTTATAAAAAAATTATTTATATATACTCTTCAATATCTTTATGCAATTATTTGTATAATTTATTATTCTTTTCATTTAATTTTTTTTTGTATTTTATTTATATATATGTGTGTGTCAATGTTTTATACTATGATTATTTTAATGTTATACATTAGTTATTTCTTTAAAATGGTGTGAATTTAATATTAATAATTATCTAAAAATTAAAAAATATTTACTATTTGTGCATTTGATTTTATTTATAAGATATCATGTATAACTTTTTTAAAAATAAACTAATTATTTTTTACTCTTATTAAAATAACATTTAATGTATTAAAAGTTTGTTTCAGTTATATATATATATATACCAATATTATTTAAATTGAAAATATTTTGAAATATAAAACATCAAAGTTGTGAAATTGCATCCTGCACTGTTGTAGAAACTATTTTGGACATTTTTAGAGCAATATTATATATATTAAGAATAGAAGTTTCTAAAAAAAAAAAATAGAAGTTTCATTGTGCTGCCTTCAATCTTTCTGAATAATGTGATACATCTCATATTTTCAAAGAAAAATCATAATAACTTTGGCATAATTAGCTTGAGGATTGTTTTACTAAATTTCATTGAATATGAACACCTAATATGGTCGTAAAGTTGGTCATGAAATATAAGCTTTCATCACTCAATATATTTTCTGTATAAATAATTTTTTGCAATTGATTGTTGAAGAATCATATGATTGTTAATATTGTTAATATCAATCATCCTCATATTTACTAGTTTGTGCACTAAATTAGTCAGACGAATATGCTGTGTAGATATATGTATTTTTATCGGAGAATTGAACATTATCATTATTATATTTTATGAAAAAAGAAAAAGAAGTACGCGAAAGTAAGTTCTTGTTGTCCATATACCGCCATATATAAACATTACATATAAGTCAACGTGTATTTTAAAAAAATTTAGAGGACAATTTTTATTTTATTTTTCTTTGTTTTATACTATTATGGCACATTTTTTCTTGCTAAGTAATATAATTTTTAGTTAAGCAATTTAATGTGACTGTTTAATGATATCTTTAAAATTTATTTTATTATGACACATTTTTTCTTGCTGAGTAATATAATTTTTAGTTGAATAAGTTATTTTTCTATTTCATTTATTTTATTTAAAATTTAAAATAAATTATGTTATAACTTTATTTTTTTCTTTGCTCTTATTCTACTTCTAGAATGACATTTATTTTTAATATCCAATCTAATTTTTTGCAAAATATAATGCATTTTTTAAAATAAATTTTCTTAGTTATTTTATTTAATTGGATATCTTATAAGAAAATTGTGCGCTAAAATTATAAATAGTATTAAATATATTACATACAAAAAATAATCAATATAGATATATGTGTGTAGGCGGTGGGGTTTAGCGCGCGCCCAACTGTTTGACGACTATAGCGCTATGTGGGCTTAGGGTTTACTAGAAAATACAAAATGGACTTAGAGTCCAAATTGGAGATGGAGTCGTCACCCGGATGAAAGCCGAGATACACTATACAGCAACTGAATTCCACAGAGGTTCCCAGAAGCTGTCATCAAAGATCGAATTTGGAAACTGGGTATGGGCTTTTGAAATGCCTACCCAACCTTACGGTTGGCCTCCATGTGTGTTTTGTATTTTATTACCTTTAATTATTCAATTATTTCCTTATTTATCATGTGCATTGCAATCATTTCTTATTTTTCGCTTTAGTTCAAGTTTGCACATTAATCTCATTTGCATGCTTATTACCTCAACATGCAAGGCAAATAATAATGAATTTACAATCATACATTCAAAACAAATGGAGAAAGGATTTGGGATTATAGTGTTTTATACAATTACAACGATAATGAATTCAAATAAAACCTCTCAAAAACTAATTAATACACTAATTACTTAATGACTAGAAATCACCGAGAAATCCTTACAGCAAACAATGATTAGTTCCGTCTCAAAATAACAATTTCATTTACAAAAGATATTGAATTCAATTTGCATAAAATAGACATGAGTATCCATCTATACATGGATCGATTACTCAAACATACCTAATATCATGGCAATCTCATGTAATATTGAAGATACAAAACAGCAGAAACGTATCAAAAATCGAAAATAAACCAAAAGGATACCAAAAACAAAACAAACTTGCGCAGAACTCTAGTGGGGAGGCGATCGCCTCTTCAAGAGACGACGCCTCCAAGATAAGAGGCAAAATCAATTCGCCTCAACACTAAGGGGCAACGCCTCTATGAAGAGACGTCGCCTCTTTACCAAAAACACAGAATTTTACATCTTTCTTAATTCCTAAGCAATTCAAGCATGCATACAAATATATATAAACCAACAACTTAAAACTTAATAGTTCACATGTTCAGGCCATCAACATGATATTAAACAAACAAATAAGCACAAACAAGTGCAAAAATCAAGAGGTTGATGTTTTTATAGAAAATGAACAACTTAAAGCTTGAAAACTAGGATTCTCACTGATTTGGGCGAGTTTGATGCTCTTAACTGAGCCCTCAGAGCTTAGTTTACTTGGTTTAGATGTGTTGAGTGCAAGAGCTTTTCTCTCCCTTCTCAAGAAATTGTCCTCTTAAGCTTGAATCTCTATCTCTTTCTCTTTCTTCTCTCTTTTTCTTATCTTTTCCTTCCTTTTTCTTAAGAAAGTTTTCTTCTCACTTGCCTCTCTTTTTTTTCTTTCTCTGAAAATGGCCAACCTCCTCTTTTAACCAGCCAAAAACCCTTACTTAAGCCCTCCACCTTTCCTTCTCTCCAATTCCTTAAAATCAAGTCCAAAAAAAAGATCATCATTTCTCATCATTTTCCTCTTTTTCAGCTCATTTTTTTGTCCTAAAAGTCTTATTTTTACGTCCAAAACCTCCAGGTATGCCATTAATAAAGCCATTAATGGCATTAAATGCATACAGAGGTTGGTTACACAGAGGCACCGCCTCTTTGATAAGGCGTCGCCTCACAGATGCCCAAGGTTAAAAGGCAATCGCCCCTTAACCCAGGCCTGGCCTAGAAAGGCTTGGGCTTGGGCCTGGGCCTAAAGACTTGAGTTTGAGGATTTGGGCTTAGTTCTAAGGTTTTGGGCTTGATTTTAGAGTTTCGAGCTCTCGGGTCTATTCTAGAGAAGATTTCAAGTCCCTCTTGCACCCAAAATTTTTATTGTCTCATCATCGGACTTTCGTTACAAGTCGATCAAACCAAGGGTGTCCACAATGTGTTATTAAATAAAAAAATCACTAACTGAAAACCAAAACATACTATACAAATAATCATATACTAAAATAATGAAAAGCATATACAATTAATTATTTCTTATAAACCACAACAATGAGCATTAATGAAAGCTTGAGAATTAATGAATTACGAAGAAACTTGCTTGGTATTCGTTATTCATTGGGAAAGCCTTTTCATTTTTCTTGATACATATCAATGTTAGTTTATTATTTTACATATGGTATCGCTTCTCTTTTTTTCACATGCATAAAAGTATTATATCATAATAATTTGTTATCTTAATAGTATTTATACTTCACATAAAAATTCAAATTCAAAAATTCACTTTAAACTCAAAAATATTACTAATTTTCATTTTCATTTTATTAAGTTATTTTTTTAATCATTTATAAATTTACACACACAAACATTAATTTTGGAAATTTTAAAATAAAATAAAAAATTTTAAATTTTTAAATTTTTTGCATCAAGTCAAATAAAAAATTTATTCAGATAATCTAAAATATTATTTTTAGCTTTACAATAGTTTCGCATAAATTTAAAAGATTTGCCACCAGAAAGAGTAACGAATAAAATATTAATTATATTAAATACAAATTTGATATAGAATAAAAATTAAAAGGATAGAGCATAAAATTTTGATTTTTCATAAAAATATATTAAATTATTTTATCATATGTCTAAAAACATAAGAATATCATGATAAAATATTATTAATGATATTTTTTTAATTTTTTATGGACAATAGATTAAAATATCATGATATATTTATAAATACATAACAATATTATAAAAATATCATGTTATATGAAAATATAATGATATCTTAAAATATATTAGAATGAAGTATTTTATTTTATTTAAAATATCACATTAAATCACTAAAATATCATACTTTAATGGCAAAAAATCATGATATAAAGGATTTTTTTTTTAAGAAACATAAACTTCATTACTAACGGGAATTCCGAATCAAAGCATTACAAATAAAAAAGGGTGAAATAGAGCACCGCTCCATGAAATCAGCAGATGAACCTAAAGCTCTAGCCAACAAATGAGCAATAGAGTTCGCTGATCTTCTAACAAAATACACAACACAATTCGTCAATTCTCCTAAAAGAGATTTACAATCACCAATAACTAAACCAACCATCTGATTATTCATGACAGTAACTTTAAGAGACTACACAAATTCAAGTGAATCAGTTTTAATAACAATCTTCTCTGTGGACGTTCGTTTGAACCAACTGTGCACCTCATGCAGACCTAAGGCTTCAGCAAGGAACGGATCAGCAGGACCAGAGCAACAACCATTTCCCGCTGCACAGAACTCACCCTTATCATTTCGCAGAACCCATCCAAACCTAACCATACCCTCACCTGCAAAAACGACACCATCCACATTACACTTGACCCAGTCTGATGAGGTTTCTTCCAATGAATAATTCCTTTATCCTCGTCAAGCATATTTTCACTTGTTTTAACATGCTGAGCAGTTTGCCACTGATATAAAAAAGAGCTGACCATATTGAGAAGATGGACAGCTAATTGGTGTTTGTTATTCCAGCAAACATCATTTCTGTTACACCAAAGCCCCCACAGCACCATCCCAGCGATCAAAACTTTTTCCAACGACACAGTTTGACCCAAAGTTAAAAACCAATCAAATACAGAACTTCCAAAGTTGACAAGGTTTTGTAAATCAACCAAATGCCAACAACTCATGGCAAAAGGACAAGTAAGAAAAATATGAAAATTTGTCTCCATAACCGTCGAACACACTGGACAAAGAGGATCCACTGTCACTCTTCTTTTAATCAGTTCTTGCTTAGTTGGAAGGCAGCTACTACAAGCTCTCCAAAGTAAATTTTTCACTTTCGAAGGGAGCTTCAAATCCCAGAGTCTACCCTAAACCCCTGAGCTTTGATTTAAGTCATTACCAACTGCTTCACGACTCAAATGGTGATACGCACTCTTCACTACATAAATGCCTTTCTTATCCAAGCACCACATAACAGTATCCTCAACAACCTGATTACTTAGAGGAATACTTAGAATTAAGCGATTATCCCTGTCATCAAAAAGATCATAAATGACATCGCATCCTAAGCCGCTTCATCTACTTCATCAGGCTATGAACAGTAGTTATCTCCGTCCCTGGAGCACATGGGGATGCTATGCAAGGGTTAGAGTCATCGGGAAACCAAGGCTCGGTCTAAATATTAATTCAATGACCCTTCCCAACACACCATCAAATGCCATCCCTAACCAAGTGTTGAGAAGCGAGGATGCTGGTCCAAACGAAGCGAGGATGCTGGTCCAAACGAAGCTCGGATGTTCCGAGTTATAGCACTTAAAAAATCTATTTTCGAATAATAATAAGCCTTGAAAAGGAGAGCTACAAGAGATTGAGGTTATGAAAAAAGATGCCAACCATTTTTTCCTAACATAGCAAGATTAAAATCATGAAGCTTCCAGAAACCCATGCCTTCAAACCTCTTCTGAATACACAATCCGTTCCAACTAAGCCATCGAATCCCCCAAAAGTCGTGTTGATTACTGCCTTGCCAGAAAGCATTAACCATGCGCTCAATTTCAATACAAAGCTACATAGGGATTAAGTAAATGCTCATAGTAAAAGTTGGGAGGGCCAGTGCTACCATCTTCATAAGGACCTCCTTACCTGCCCTAGAAAGGAAGCGACTCTGCCAGTGAAGCAATCTAGACCAAAGCTTCTCTTTTGGGAATGAGAAAATCTTCTTCTTATTATGGCCAACACAAGGAGGAAGCCCCAAATAGTTTCTATTGCTATCTTTCACCTCAACGCATAAAACTCTACATACCTTAGCCTTCATAGGATTCGAAGGGTTTTTGCTAAACTGAACAGAGGACTTATTAAAATTCACCATCTGGCCCGATGCTTGCTCATACATAGCAAGGCACTCTTTAATTCTCTCACTTTTCACAGTGTTAGCCTTGAAGAAAAGAAGGTTATCGTCTGCAAAAAGAAGGAGGGAAATTGTAGGGCCATTACGTGCAATCTTCTAATCATAAATACATCCTCTGCTCTCATATTTCTGCAACAAAGAAGTTAGGCCCTCAGCATAAATTATAAAAAGGTATGGGGATAAAGGGCAACCTTGCTTGAGGCCTCTGTAGGGGGTAATCGAACCCAACTCCCCACCATCAAACAAAATAGAATATTTCACAGAAGAGATGCATATCATAACCCAAGAAATCCAACGAGATGGGAACCCCATTCGCTGCATAATATTTCTAATAAAATTCCACTCAATTCAGTCATAGGCCTTAGACATGTCCAACTTTAGAGCTGCATATCCATCTTTCCCATGTCTCTTTTTGTTCAGAAAGTGAAAAATTTCTGAAGCAATTATAATATTATCTATCATCAAGCACCCAGGAACAAACGTGCTTTGAACTTTTGAAATGATATCCGGCAAGAATCTTTTCAAACAGTTAGCAAGCATCTTAGAAATAATCTTATAAAGAATATTGTAAAAGGAAATAGGGCAGAGATCAGAAACATACTGAGGGATCTTCTTCTTCGGAATGAGAACAATGGTTGTTTGGTTTCGAGAAACTGGAAGAGAAGCCGAGTGCAACATATTCAAAAAGCAATAGAGACATCACCCCCCATTATATCCTAAAATTTATAATAGAATGCCAGGTTTAATCCATCCATCCCGGGAGATTTATCCATGTGCATTGAAAAGATAGCTTCCCTAACATCAACATAAGTGAAATCCTCATTGAGCAGCTCTCGGCTTTGATCATCCAGACGGAAAGACATTCAATCCAAAATAGCCTCATCATCATAACTCCTAGATTTAAATAAATCATCAAAATAAAACACTAGTAATTTAGGCAAACCTGAATCCTTAGAGCGTTAAACATCCCCTGCATCTTTCAGTTGAGAGAAGTTATTCTGTTTCTTCCTTTGAGAGGCCTAAAGGTGAAAGTATCAAGAATTGTAATCACCTAACTTAAGCCAGTACTGTTTAGCACGTTGGCAGCAGTAAATCTCTTGTTATGATAAGAGCTCGTTATAGTGTAGCTTTACCTCTTGATACCTCTTTTGTGACTTAGCATCACGAAATTTCCTGAGCCATCTCATTTGATCTCTGCATTCTGTTAGCTGAGTCTTAAAACACGCTGCCTTAACTGACCTCCCCAAGCTTGAAGTGCGCTACCACAATTTGAGATTTTCTCCAAGATAGAAAAACCTATATCACTGTTCCAACTGCGAGTGACTACCTTAGAACACTCAGTCTCATGAAGCCAGGCGTTTTCAAACTTGAATTTATAAACTTTAGAGGAATGCCCATTGTTGAAAATATCAAGCAAGATGGGCGAATGATCAGATGTGGAAGCTTCTAAGTTCCAAAGCTTTATAAAATTAAAAAATTTAAGGCATGATATTGTAGCTAACCCGATCCAATCTTTCCTCGATGCAAACCTCGTGACCCCTCCTACGTTCCCAAGTGAAGGGAAAACCTTCCATACCCAAATCCACAAGGCCACTATCAGCTTGTCTAAACCCATTCAATAACCATTGGGGACGAACACTGCCTCCTTTTTTTTTCATCTTGATGTAGCAAATCATTAAAATCACCTATGCAACACCATGGAAGGGAGGAAGATGTACTAAGCTACCACAGCAAATTCCAAGACTGAGAATGGCCCCGTTGATCCAGAGTGCCATAAAAATTAGTCAATCTCCACACAACCATGCCAGGAAGGTGCACTGGTACATCGATATGATTTTTAGAAAAAATCAGAAGTTGAACAAAGTTCGGCTAAACCACCTCCATGGCCATTACTATCAATAGAAAACCCACCATCAAAACCCAAAGGTAACGGAACACTTTCAACCTTGGCCCAAGAAATCATAGTTTCTATTAAGAAAATAAATTTAGGCTTTCTAACTTGGACTAAGTCGTTAAGAATATGAACTATGCGTAAGGAACCTAACCCATGACAATTCCAGCGTAGGGTCATCATAATGCTCGATGGGCCTGGAAACTAGAGCCCACCGCTTCTCCATTTTTTGACTCAGAAAGAAGCCTAGAGTTATCAAGGCTAGCCTCCTCTGTCAGCCCATCACCACACCTATCCATGGTCATCCTACATCTTTTAGGGTCCAAAATCACCACTCCCTTATTTAATTGCTCAGTATTCAAAATCTCAACACCTTTCATATCTTTGGTAGTTGACAAATCTTCCATCACTGGAATAGTTGCTACTTTTTTGCCTTTGTCAGTGCCATTTCCGCCCCCATTACCTCCATATTTCTCGCCATAATCTTGCCCCACTTCCATCAAAGGCTTCGTGACATATTGACCTACCAAATCCAGCATCAACTTCTCAACCACCCCATCACTGTCGTACCTAGGAGTAGCCTCAAGCCTAAGCCACTTTGCACCAGTATTAGACTACTGTTTACGATATGAAGCTCTCAACAAAGTATGATATGGCATCTAATCCTTTGGAACTAGATTATCAAAGAACTTAGCATAAAATTTGTCTGTATACCCAATTACACCACAAAAAAAGCAAAAAGTAAGTAAAATTCATATTGGAATTTCACCTCTGCCCAAGTACCTCCTGCACGCTTAATTTTCATTTTGCTTTTCAATGGTTTGTCAATATCCAACTCTACCCTTACACGCATATATTTCCTCCATGTCCCTCTAAAATTATTAGGGTCACTAGTAATATAGGAACCAATAAAATTCCCAATATCCCGACCAACCCTTTATGACATAAACCTGATCGGTAGATTAAAAACTTGAAGCCACATCGGTATTTTGGAAGGAAAACAACTACTAGGTTATCACTGGAGACTAATCGATGAACTAGTAAAGGATGTTGGTTGAATTTCTAAGGGCCATCATCAATCACCCTACGAATATGCAGTTCTTAGAAAAACTAGAACAGGTACAGATTAACATCTAACTCCTTGACTACAACTCCCTTCACCAGCTTCTAAAGCGTAGCCAACATATTTTGCATTGAGTTGAAGTGAATCGATCCATCAGTTAAGCAACTCCCCACCAGACAATATCGATCATCGAACTCTGATTCTTCTACTGCTTCCTCGGCTACCACCAGTCCTACCTCCCCATCACCGACATCTTCAATAGTCATGTTGGCATATGCCTCCTCAAGGGGCTATGTTTCATGGCTTGACGAAGCCATGAAGAATAAGATAATACGTAGCGAAAAAAACAAGAAAGCAAAGAGGAATGAAAAAGTAATAAAACAATGAGAGAAGGATAGAGAATGATTAGAGAATGATTATAGAATAAGGTCAAAAGGAATGAGAGAACAAGAAAACCTTGTCAGGAGACAAGACATACACCACTTGTCAGGAGACAAAACAGATTGTTTTAGAGCTTCTTGAGTGCTTTGGTAGCAGAATTCCAATATCTTGACTACCTTCCATTCTCGATATAAAGACTAATATCTTTAAAATATTATGAATTCTTTTGAAATACTGCAAAAGGTATTTAATTATCATGAAATTTCTGAAATATTACAAAGTGGTAACAGATCTACAAAATATCGCGATAAGTTATTTCTCCAGCCAATTAAGAGTTGTCACTTGTTCCATACCAATTATTAAACTATCAAATCTCATGTTATGTTAAAATAAAATAATATCTTAAAATATATTAAAATAAAAGATTTTATTTTTCTTAAAAATGTTATATTAGATTGTTAAAATAACATATTATAACTGCAAAGTATTGTGATATTTCTTTATAATATCATATATAAATATTATTATCTCTAAAATATCATAAATCGTCTTGAAATATCACGAATTGGTAATAAATATGTAAAATATACAATAAATTCATTTTCTAGTCAATCAAAAGTTGTCATTTGTTTCTGACAAATTATTTGTAGACAAATGGTCCTAAGTGCTCTCTAGAGGACCTCACTCTCTAGTTGAAAAAATAGTGTGTTGAAAAAATAGTGTTTTCTTAAGTGGTTTTGGTCTTTTAACAATGGCCAAAAACTATAATTTCTTCTTCATTGTTTTTCCTCTCTTGTGTAGTTTTAGTCCACAAATAACTTGAATTTGGTTTTTTCTCAAATCCTTCTAGCTCTACTCAAGCATTTTTATGGAGTTTGGTCTAGATATTTAGATCTAGATTTTTGCTTTGAAGTGAAGACCCATTTGAAGCAGGCTAAAGTTCAAAGCAACTAGAAAAGGAAGATGGAGCCAAAGGAAAGCCGGCGATGGTCTCTGAGTATGCTGCTCCAGTCTGGTGTTGCAGCTCTAGTCCGAAAATGGCGGCTAATTCAACCTGGAGATGATTATTGAAGTTGGACGAGGCTGCTCCTGTGGCTCTGTTTGTGCAAACATGATTTTTTGTTCACTTCTCCTTGCCTTAAGATGTCTGCTCTTGAGTAGATCATAGGACTTGTTTGTCTTTCTTTCTTTTAATTGCCATAACCATGGGTGTTTTTGTTGTTGCTTATACTAGTATAGCTTGTGCCCTTAGTTGTAAACCTTTGCTCTTAT
>CATIWM010238443.1:0-25830 GCA_949671775.1 Mallotus repandus
AAACCAAGCAAGTAGATGTCAATTTCAACAATGTGTTTGAAAGTAGTTTATGAATGTAACATGTGAATTTATCATTGATTTAAGTTTAGGTTAATGTATATTTCATCAATCATATTAAACATGCAATTTAACTTCAACTTTAAGGCCTAGCATATGTTTCAATTGATATTAGTTTAGATTCATCTCATTTATGCAAATTTCATTAAAGGACATTTTCTTCAACATTTTATTAAACACATGTTTCAATTGATGTTAGTTTAGATTAAGGACATTGATGTTATTTTAGATTAAGGACGTTGATATTATTTTAAAAAGAAATACATTGATATTTTGTTTGAATGAAAAATGTTGATGAATGTATCATTAATGTTTGTTTAGATTAATATTAATTTCATTATTGACATTGGGATGAATTTGTCATTTAACATATTAAAAAACATTACATGAAGCAAATTGATGTGAATTTGTGTAAGCATATTGATGTTTAATTTTATTTTCAAATAAATTTATAGGAAATTTAAAGGCTTTTCAGCAATCAGTTTTCTAAATAATAAATGTCATTCATTTTACCTTCAATATATGATCAGATATTTTAATCACTCACTCCCTTTCTATTTCAATTGAAAATAATCTCCACATAAAAAGTTTCAACAAAATAATCTCCAAATAAGAAGTTATTTATGCACTGCTGGAAAATAGAAAAATAGTATTTCACCAGGATATGGAACTAGCACTAATAAAGAAAATATTACTTCACCTTGAAACACACAACTAACACATCACCTTCAAACACAAAACCAACAATGTGGACATAAGTAAAATGTGGACATGTACATTATGTTTGAATGTAACATGTTTAAAATATAGCATCATATTAATGAAATGATGTGTATTAGCACCACGACCGTTCCACTTTTTATTAATGATTTGATAATTCCAAAGTAAACTCTAATTATAAATGTCTCACTATTATCATTCGAAAAACATCTTTCTCTTCTCAATCATCTTATATTTGTTTCATATTATATCGTTTATTTGATTATTATTCATAATGTCTCTGAGCATTGATAAACCGAGAAAGAAAAACACATGCAATCTGGTGACATCCATCAAAGATGTACCCTACGATGTTTTGGTGGACATAATTGCTTGAGTGGGATCTTATTATGTGAGAGATTTGTTCAGGATGAAATTATGGTAAGCATAAAATGTAACATTTGATTTTATTTTGAATTTTTTTAATTACTTATTAAAATATTGTCACCTCACAGTTGTTAGGAATTTAATGGACTGTCTGAGCACCCCGAAGTGTACAAAAATGCAAATTTGGAAAGCTTTGTATTAGGACGGTGGATTCATCCTAAATCTTTGTCATGGTTTATAAGAAGATGTTTAAGTTTTGAAAATCCAGAAGCACTGTATTGGAAACGTGTGGTACGCACATTGGGTGTATTATAATGCTTGAGTTTGCAATTATAGATAGTATAAATATTTATACAGGATTTGTACTAATTTTTTTTGTAACTGGACAGAAACAGTGCTTAGGCGAAACTACCCTAAACATGGAGTCTAGCCGTTGGTACCTTCAGCAGGCTTCTGCATTAGGAAATTAAAGAGCTTTTTATATTCTTTGTGTAATTTTGTTGCGCAGTGGTAACGTTAAAGATGAAGAGGAGGAAAAAAGACTTATTGAAGTTGTGTTACACATGAAAAAGATTAAAGAAAGCAGGTTGAAACTTTGTCAATTGATGCAAAGGATAAGCGTGAAGGTGCAATTAAAACCTAAAAAGAATAATTTCCCTCGTAGCAGGAACCATTTGCACTTTGCATGGCTGTATTCAATTGACGATCGAGAAGTCATGACTTGTATCAAGTGCATTTGTTGCCGTGAAATTATTTTTGTTTATAGCCAATTAGGTTGGAGTGTTTAATTAGAGATACTGAAATGTGTAGCATATTAATTTTTGTTGTGAAGTGGAAACTTGACTACAGTAGTGAAAAAATTTTATAATGAATTCGAAATTATAATTTGATTTCATTGGCAATTCCTTAGTTTCAACAACACTTAATAATAGTACAACCCTAAAATGGTGTAAACTTTTAACTATCACTTCATTGATTCAACTTTAAAAATAATAAAATAAAATTTCACCAATATATGTGCATGACAAAAATTATTGATTCGCCTTGAAAATCGTAAAATTGAAAATAACAAAATACAATTTCACCTAATATGACTCCTTTCAAATACAATTTCACATTATTCCTTACAAGCTCGATGAGATCATCTGATGGTGAAATTTAAATGTGTACTGCAAGGGCTATTAGAGTGATGGAGTAATGTTGACAAAGGCGATTAAATTGAATTTAGATTTCAGCAAGCAAATTATGTCACTAAAAAATTTCACGACATTTCACAAATAAGATTCCATTGGACCACTAATAAGAAGTTAAGAAAAATATTATTTCACCAGTATACGGAACTAACACTAATAATATTACTTCACCCTGATACACACAACTAACACTTAAACTTCAATCACAAAACTAACACTGTGGACATAAAGCAATAAAATATCAACCAAGTAAAAAAATCAGTTCTCAGTTTTAGAGTCATCACTTGAAACAATAAACCACGAATAACCTCCTAATCGTAATAGTGGAGATGGCAGTGGTTCTGTTTCACCATGAGGCAGAGCCCCATAATTTATCTCATATCCACTATTGATTGAATTTGCACTGAAGTCAATTAGCCATGGTGTACGTATCCAGAAATATATCAGAACATTGTTGTCAATGTTGTAGTTGTTGAACACTTCAACAATACCATCCACAAGCATGTTCTTATCCTAGGAAATGTCATTGTTGGTACAGACTATTACTTGCCACAAATGGTATGGCCTGGAATATGTTACTCTAAGCGTAACCGTTTCTGCAAGCGGTTCACCTAAACATTGTAAGCTGTAATCAGGTACCCTCTGTTACCATATGAAGGAAAACAATAATAAGTCATAACTTGTATCATTTATTCATTGTGATATGACAAATAAAATAAAATAATTCATACAATAGACTCATAACTTCTATCATGTTGTCCTTGTACCACTTGGACCAAACATTCAATGATTGTAAAGATTCAATAGGGGTTTTTCATTTTGGATATGAGGCAACCATTGATGAGGGAAAAAATTAAGGTCACAACAGGGTATCTTTTTTTTTTTTTTGTAAAGGCTTAGTGAAAGTAATTTGCTTTGGTTTCACAAAGGCCGTTTATATAGACATAGTTTCGATGCAAAACGGATGGTCAATTATGACAAATTTGAATTTCAATCTGCCAATTAATAAATTGTCGTCGTAAATAGTGGTGACCTTTAGGAAACTGGTCACAAACGGCTAAACCAAAGTGATTATAATTTAACTTTGCACATTACGAACATATGGCAATAGGGTGAATGTACCATTGTTAGTGAATTGCACTATGGATTATAATTCCCTGAGCATGGAAAATATACAATGTGGTGAATTACGTTCAACATGGAATGTTGTTACATAATGTTGTTAACAGTTGAATGTAAACTTATTGGCACATAATATTATAAAATATACGCAAACATATTCATGTAAACATAAAAAATGTATAACTTCTTAATCGACAGTTAAAAGGAACTTGAATTAATAGCTTATTTATAATTTTTGGTGAATATAAGGAATATTCATGCATCATTGATATAGTGATAATGTAAGAAAAATATTCATGCATCATTGGTATAGTGATAATATAAGGAAAATATTCATGCATTATTGATATTGTGATAATAATGCATCATTTTATAATGAAGTTTACTAAGTTAACTTGTTTTTCTTGTACATTAATGTTATTTTCATACATCATATTAACATTGAGTCAACAAACCACATTACAATACTTATAAGGAATATTCATGCATCATTATATAATTATCAAATAATATTACAAATTATATAATATTACAATATATTACAAATTAGATACAAATTATATTTATATATACAAATTGCATTAGTTTGTATAATTATATAAAAATTATATTTATATATAAGTCCATTGAAAAATTATATTTACATACAAATTATATAATTTCAATAATTTTATTTTAGTATGTTTTATAAGTAGCACTAATGTTAATTCCATTGAAAAAAAAATGTTCAATAGATGATAAATAAGTTGATTAAAGTTGTACTATAAGTTTTAATTTGTGCAATTATGTGGCAATATTTGAAATTCAAATATTTATCCTATAAAGGAAACGTATCATACCTTGTTACATCAAACGACACGTAGAAGAGAAAATGTTGATTCAACTTCATGTTTAGGATGTTAATTATCCCTAGATCACATGCACATTATAAATGCAACATTGTTTCTCAAGAACCAAAATTTTCTCTCTGACATAAAGCTTACAAAATGGATATTGAGAATAACAAAACTGCCTATTCTCTTGTGACATCCATCGGTGATGTACCAGAACATTTGTTAGTGGATGTAATATCTAGAGTTGGAGCACATTCAGCAAGACATTTGGTGAATTTGAAACTATGGTATGCCTGGTGAATTGGATTTGATTATTTTGGAAACATTGTTGCTTACTTAATGTAATTCATTTTTCTTATTCTTTTAGTTGTAAGGCTTTTAAGGACGCAACAGAAAAACCAAAAGTTTATAGATGGGCTAACATAGATGACTTGCCTGGTAAATGGTGGGTTTGTCTACCAACGATGCGGCAATTTTATCTCGATGTGCGAGTTATAAAAATCTAGAGTCATTATATAGGGAAGGGCTGGTAAGCAACTTGAATATATTTTTTGAAATTTATTTTAATGTGAAATTTCATGTAATATGAAACTGTAAATTATTAGTTTTCTTTTTAGGAAGAGTGCTTCGGCATACGTCCTAACATGACGTTGGGGCGAATAGATCTTGAGAGGGCTGCAGCAGGAGGAAATTATCGTGCATGGTATATTCTTGGTGTTATTTTGTTGTGCAGTGGCAACAGTTGTGATGAAGAAATTTAATGTAATATGAAACTGTAAATTATTGGTTTTCTTTTTAGGAAGCGCGCTTTGGCATACATCCTAACATGATGTTGGGGCGTATAGATCTCCAGAGGGCTGCAGTAGGAGGAAATTATCGTGCATGGTATATTCTTGGTGTTATTTTGTTGTGCAGTGGCAACAGTTATGATGAAGAGGAGGGTACAAGACTTGTTGAAACTGTTAAACGTTTAAACAACTTAATAGAATGCAGGTTGAAATTTGTTGAAAGAATTTGTAGGATTTGGGTCAAGGGTAATTTATTATCAAAAAAAATAATTGTCCTCAAAAGTTGCACCACATGCCATTTGGATAGGTCAAACCATATGAAGGTACTAAACCAATAGACTGCATCAAGTGCAGTTGTCACCGTTAAGTATTATTTGTTTGTAGCACAATTAACAGTTGGTATTAAGTGAGTGAAATTAGTAATACTGTTTCTATTTATATTACTATTTTAACAAAAGAAATTAGTCTCCTGATTTGTTCATTTCAAACTGATTTTATAAGACAATTGGATTCACCACTAAATCAATTGGTTTAATTTACTCTATGGCTAGATTCACAAGTCATGTATAATAATTACTCTAGTCTAGTTGACATATGTAGCTGAAAATACATAATGTCGGTCTAATCAATTTCCTCATTGTAAGGAAAGAAACTTGTTCATCTGGCGTCATGATTCAAAATGATTATCTGTAGTATTATATCATTGTTACTCAATGATAAACACGTCATTAATGTCACTTATCTTGCGCAGAGTTTCAACAACCTTACTTTCTCAAGCCCTAAAATTCAAAGGCCTCTGAAATATCACTTATCAAGTTTTCAACTAAAATTAATGTAAACCAATATACAAAGTTTTGTTTCACCAACATTGGCAAATTCAATTTACAAAATATTGATTCACCAACATTGTGAAATTCAATTTACAAAGTAATGATTCACTCACATTGGCTAATTCAATTTACAAAATATTGCTTCACCAATCTTAATTTTTTAAAAAAAAAATTTATAAGGTGAAATAACATTTTTCAATCGGGGTGAATGTTATATGGTCAAATCATTTCTCCAAGTATTTGTTGTACATTTATTAAAGCTACGCGTGTTAAGAGTCATGTCGATTAAACTTCGTTGAAATGTGTATATAAATATCAATCTGCAAATTGATTTCTCCTCTAAGTATAAGCAAAACTTTGTACTCCATAAAGAGTCATTTTTTTTAAATTTAAATTTCTGTGAGTTACTGATAATGGCAGTCTCCCTCAGCGATATACCGGAAGAGGTGATCGTTGACATAATCTCAAAAGTAGGAAGACATTCTATGAAAGATCTTTTCAATTTTAAATTAAGGCATAAACAATATGTTAAATGTGAGGTTTGTTTTTTTTTTTTTTTTTGGTTTTTATGTTTCAGACTAACTGATTATTTGTTATTCTTTATTTTTTCCATGTCAGTTGTAAGTACGTGTGTAATGCAGCAGATCACCCTGATGTTTATTGACAGGTTAATTTGGATAACATCCTTGGTGAACATTGGATTTCTCCACCGTCAATGTTTAAGTTTTTATGCCGTCGCACCGAGTCTAAAAATCCTGAGTCATTGTACAGGGAAGGGGTGGTATGTATATATGATTTTGTTCTTAATTATAACAAAATGTAACTGAAAAAAAAATTACATTATTTTTTTATATTGTTGCATATTCTTTTATAGAAAATTTATTTCAGCATATCCTCTGACATTGAGACAGGTCGTGGCATACTAGAGTTAGCATCTGCATCGGGACATTACAGATCATGGTACATTTTAGGGGCTATCTTGTTGTGCAGCGGTAATAGTAAGGATGAAGAGGAAGGCAAACGATTGGTTGAAGATGTGAAATGAATGAAAAATCTTGGAGAAAGTAGGGCAACTCTTGTTTGTGTACTTGAATAGTTATTTATGATGGGGAGATTGACACCCAAAATAAACGAATGTCCTGAAAGTTTTTTCCACAAATATTTAGGATGGTGAGGATTGGTGGATGATGATGTTATAAACTATGTTGATTGCAGTTATGACCATGAAATTAGATTTGTTTGTGGCAGACTGGATTGTTTATATTAGTTATTTTCTCTCATATGTACTTATAATGTAATTTCATTAATCAAATTCCCTACTATTTTGAATTTCCACAGAAATTGTAATGTAATTTCAAACATGACAAATTATTTTGTGCTTATCATATTAACTTCACCACTAAAGCATTTTCCATGTTATTGTTTTTAAGATTCCCTAATGAGGTACTTTCAAAATTTGATTTCAGCATACAATTTGTTTAACCAAAAGATGGCAATATAGTTTACAGGATGGCGAATGAAGTTCTATTATATGGAAATGATACTCTGTTCGATGTCTAATGCACATGTTGCAAGATGTTTACACTTCCTGCTACTCTGTTAAATATGACATTTTTCTTTTTTTTTCTTCTCGCCTTTAAAATGAGGCTGATTGTATAGTTCACCAAATATGATGAATGATTTTGGCAAAAAAAGAGGGAAAATGAAAATGAAAATGAGGGAGTGCATGCGTCAATTCCTTCCCAATTTGGGGTGCCTTATGTCATTAACTCTAAACTTGCATTACCGATAACCTCGATATTAGCTCCTATCTTCAACACAGAAAATAGTACCAATTCAAATCCCTTCCAAATTCAGGCTTCCAAAACAAGTCACTTTCCCATCAAAGTATCTTCAGTCAACCTTCTACCCCAATCACCACAACCTGTGTTTAAATCTATCACAAACCATCCAATTAGAAATTCTCACCTGCAGTGAGAATAGTTTTAATACCCTAATTTTATAATATCCTCATACGATCTATTATTTTCGTCAGAATTAGATAGAGGACGTTCATCCTATACAATCGCAGGTCAACCTTCAACATTTTTGTACACTGGTAAACAATCGCTGACCACTTCTCCCTAGTTGGTCAGGAAATCCCGTTTTTATCACCCTATTAAAACTTATTTCAGAAGGCGTTACAAATCAACAAAGGGTAACTTTAGATTAAATATCACAATATGTTTGTTTGCATCAATAATTTCACTATACAAATTATATATTGTATAACTTCTTTTCTAATTTTAAACAGACAAAATGGGCGATGTCAAGCCCACTAGTGCTTCAGATGACATATGTACACACAATGCGCTTCAAGTTAGTAGTTTTATTTCTTATATTGGGAATGGTTTTGATTAAATGAGCTTTAGGTTAGTGATTTATCAATATTTTGATATAGTCAATTATATAACTTGCATTCAACAAAATATTAAATTTTCAACAATTGACTAAAATAAAAAAAAATCTTACAGTTACTACTATTTCTGAAATCACATGTAACATTGAGTGATGAAAAAAGGTTGAATATGAATCGAACTCGCGCTTTGGTGGTATTTTTTCTTTTTTAAATACACTGGTATTGTGAAATGATATGTAAGTGTATATTACATAAAATTGAGGAATTTGA
Organism: Mallotus repandus; assembly: GCA_949671775.1. Classification (NCBI taxonomy): domain Eukaryota; kingdom Viridiplantae; phylum Streptophyta; class Magnoliopsida; order Malpighiales; family Euphorbiaceae; genus Mallotus; species Mallotus repandus. The sequence goes on from CATIWM010238443.1 coordinate 8,578, forward strand.
TAGATGGAAACATGACATATATATATATATATATATATTCCAAGAAATTCAAAATGCTTTAACCGTGGAGGTGAAGGCAGAACCATTACCATCATATTTATCATTGAAGTACGTACCTCTTTTTTTAAATTTTCTTAATATTGAACAATTAATGTCTAGTACATTTATGTAAACAATTTCAAATCTTTTTTTTTTATGTTTGTAATGTAGGGGTTGGATTCCACTCAAGGATAATGATGAAGTTATCTCTATTTATCCATTTGCAAGCACTATAGATGAAATACCTATTACACCCTTCCCACTGCCTAACAAGGATGAGTTGTTATTGGCTGCCGATTTGAAACTACCTGTTGATACCCCTAGCTTGAAGTCCTAGCACAAACTACATTCTGAGTAGCTTAATTGGATTGATAAGTTAAAATCACATTACAAAAAAATGTACTAGGAAATAGGGATAAAGCAGCTAATAGACATAAGCAAAATTGGACCGCCATTTCAAACTAATTTAGTTTGTTCAGTTATGCGTTACTGGGTGCCTAATGTCAACTCTTTTTTTCCCTTTTGGTCTCTGTTCAATTACCTTGCATGATGTGTTTATGTTAACTGGATTGCCTGTAGTTGGTCCAGATGCACCATGTTTGATTGACTCAATTTATGAAAAATTGCCTATATTTTCAGCTGCATCAACTGGCTATTCATCTTATCATTCATTGATTCAACATAAGGTTAAAGCAACTGGTAGGCCTTCTCAGAAGGAATATGTTGAATTTCTTTAGGTGTTGATTTGCAAATTCTTAATGTATCCTTTCTTTGGAAAGCCAATTGTGGGGTACATAGATTTGGCAAGGGCTGTTGCATTAGGAAAGTATCTCACCCTTGGATCAATTTTACTTAGCCTCACTTCTAGATCTCTAAACTATTATAATACATCAAGGCCTTTTTCAAGGTTCGGAGGTGCACTTTGGTTGGTGCAGTTATGGTTGTTCGCGTACTTTCCAGAATTAAGAAGTCAGGAACTTCCTTAGTTAAATGAACCAATTGGCTCGAAGGTTTATCATTGTAGCTGCTCCATGTCATTCTATGATATTTTACCAGTTTTTTCAAAGCAAAAACTAATGACACATGAGCAGCTTTTCATTTCCCTAGAGAAGAAACAGAAAACACTTGGTTGAAATGTGTACTGAAGGATGATGAACCTAGAGTTCTGGAGCATATTTAATTAAGTTTTTTCTATGCCTATACGACTACAAGGCCATTCTTTGTAGGTGGTACTGGTTCATTTGACTTAAACAAGCCATCCATAACTACAGAGTACTACATGCCTTATCTATAGAGTAGGCAGTTTGGATTGCACCAGTCTATGTATCCAAAAGAATTCAAGATTGCATCTGAATGTAATTTACAGTCTGATGAAGAAATTTAGAGATTTCTTTTTCGTCTGATAGATCTTAAATGTAATACTATTATCTCCTCTCAATAGAATGTTGACCATTTCAATAAGTGGTGGTCTCAAAGATTTCTTTATGTGATTCCTCTTGATATTAAAACTGTTATACCATGTCAGCTAAAATTCATACATAATTTTATATTTCATTGTCATATAGTAATATTATTCTTTCATATTCTCACTTTCCTACAACAATAGGTCTGAAATCTCTCATTCCACCACCAACATCCAAAAAAATGAAAGTCCATTGTTGAAGAGCCAAAACATCAAAGCATCAGAACATCTACAATTAAACAGGAAAAATCCAATAAGCGAGAGAAAAAAGAGAAGAAAGTTCCTTTAACACAAGAAAAAGGTGATTTCCAATTCATTATCTTCTTGATTAAGAAGATAAAAAAGGCTGCACCAAATTGGTACCCATTGTAATACCAAAGACGATCCCGTGTAGATTATTCATGATATCCTTGAGGATTTACAAGATAGCTTTGATGTCGATGAGATTAATGGCTCACCTCATAATTTCTCTTTTGATCATAAACAGAATGACAATTTCATTGCTTCACCAATAAAGCTAGGGGAAAAAATGTTGACAATGTTGATGTCAGCGACACTGATTCATCTGAGGACAAAAAAAATGAAGCCACACCAGCTTCAGGAGAAGCGGAAAAGATAATAACCAAATTCACCACTATTTTCTAATATAATTTTTTTTTTGGGTGAAATTTACTTTAGCCAACGTCTTTAGTTTACTAAATTTCTTGGTTTTGTTACTTTATTAGTGTAAAGACCGATGTCAGTGAAAGAAGTAAGAAGGCATTCTCAATTCCTTCATCAAAAAAACTGATGATTGATCTTGATTTCAATTTATTAGAACAATCTACTATATCTGTTTTACAACAACACACAGTATTCACACGAGATGCCATAGACTTATCCAAGAAAACTTTTTATCATATCTTGGAACATTAATTGCTTAAACTAGGTGGTTATCAATGGGATGTATTTATTCCAGCTATATCAGTACTTTATAGTGCTTCATTAAGGACAGATCAATATGAGTGTGTCTCCAAAGCACTCGCTGACATTGAATCAATTTTCAATTCCTCGGCCACAACCACCAAGTCCATGGACAACCTTTCAGGTAATATCTCGAGTTTGAAAAGTGATGTCGAGAAGCAAAAGGCTATAAAGAATGCACTGGAAGTACAAAAAAGAACATGGCTGATGTCCACCAAGAGTATCGAGAAGAGCAGAGCCATATTGAAGACCTACTCAAAGAGGTTGAAAGGCGGAAGGAGCATCAGCTACAGCTTCTAGAAAAGGCAGAGGGAATGAAACTTCAAACGCAGTAAGTCAAGTCTAAATACCATCAAATAACTACTCGGTTATCCCAAAAGAGAGAACAAGCATTAAAATGGACTGAAGAGTATAAAAGGGCATCTGAAATTAGAGAGGCTTGTTGCTCAAAGTAGCGTGAGTTGAGATCTCTGGATTTTAGCAACATATAATGTAGCTGTGTTAAGACCCACAGTTTTTTTAGACAAATACTTTTTTTAATCTCCTACCAATGAACTCTGTTAACAATGGCGTATGGTGTATGGCCTATTGCTAATGAACTATGGTCTAATTATGTTTTTGCTTTTTCTTAGGCATATGGCGTATGACTTACTGCATAACAATGTTTAATGCACATACCTCCTTTTCTTTCTCGTAAACTTCTTCCTTGTATACTGTCAATGACCTTTTTCCTTAGAGTCATTCATATAATTCCCTCTTTTTTGTAAATTCACATATGTTTATACTATGCCATAAACAATGGAAGAACATCTATGGACGCTTACTATTTTAATGGAATAACTTCTTATAAATAACTTCATCAAATAAAAATGAACCCAACAATTTATTAAAGAACTTCATCACAGATGTTTATACTATGCCATAAACAATGGAAGAACTTTCATCAAATTAAAATGACCCAAACCATTTATTGAAGCCATTTTGGGATATGCAAATAATAAATATTTAGTATCTCAATCGTACATTGATTACCATAATCATCATTTATAATGGCATCTCATAAACATCCTTTACCATGCAGAAGTACATAAAAAGTCATTTTTTTATGTATATATATGAAGCCACTAGTTAAATTGTAGTGCACATCCATATTAACACACTAGCTACAAAACTCATCCCTTGAGTCATGAATAATAGGAGAAAGTTTGGTGAATGGAAGGTTTCTCCATCACCACCGTCTGTTGAAGCTCTATATGCATCATTCTGATAATAACTCCATGCATTAAAGAAGGAAGACAGTGAGTATCTTTTAAGAAACCTTCAGGATTTTGGATATGACGACATTTAGTAGGGGCTTCTATACCCATTTCCTCTTTTCGCCATGTACGAGATATTTCTTTATAACCATGGAGAAGGTGCACAAGGAATGAATGAAGAAACTGAATAGAGGACAATTGAGGTTTATCAAACTGATGCTATTAAATAAACCACCCCGACAAGGAGAAGGGCACCACCGGAGGCAAGAGCAGCAGTAGCAGCAAAAGCAGCAACAGTAGTTCAATCTGGCAACTACATTGTTGTGTAAGACACCACTTCTTTTGAAGTTTAAAGCTGGATGATTGTAATTTGAAGTCTCTTTTTTATGTCTAATGATATTTAATGTTGGAGTTTACTCCTGCTGAATTTTGTCCCTTTCAGTTCTATTAATGAATTTAAGTTTATGAAAAATATTATCATATCTTCTAACTTATTGATTGACTATATCAATTACCAAATAATCAAAGTTAAAAAACATAAACCTAAGTTATTTAGAATGGTGTCAATAATTAACACTTTTTATCCCTTATGTTTTTATGAAAAAAATTGCAGTTAAATTATTCAGCGAAAACACTGTGTATGAAAACATAACACATAACTTCACAACTTTTATTTCTAATCAAAGTATAAAAAAGTGAAGTTACTATTGAAATATGTGGTGAAGTTACTTTAAAATTGTGAAGTTACTATTGAAATATGCGGTGAAGTTACTTTGAAGATTACTTAACTGAGGCTGATTAAGTAACTAAGATCATATTAAACAAACTGTAATATTTTCTGCAACTCTTAACGTTAAAGCACTGAAATCAACCTTAGTTAAGTAAATCCTTTAACCATTGTATGCAGAAGTATGATTTTCCAATTTGCGTTCAACATTTCAATTCTCAATTAAAAATTAATAAGCATTATAAGATAGGGAACCTCAAGTTTAGTAAAAAGGTAATCCATATCATTATTTTGAAACCACAACTAAAAAGCATGTGTTAAACACAGAAACCACAACCAAAAAGCCTGTGATAAACACAAAACCAGAACCAAAAATTTGTGATAAACACTAAATAATACATCCAAAAAATAATAAAAAATATTTTAGAACCCTTATTGCAATTGCCTCTCTAGTGCAGAGGCTTGAAATTGCACTTTTGTTATCTTCCCCAAACATAAGCCAATTATAAACAAAGTAATAATAATTCCCAAATGAATAAAATTGAAACAATCAAAAGAAATATGGTTGTTCCTCCTTATTAAAATGGCTTTGTTCTCAACCTTCTCCACTTTCGATTCCTCCTTAGTAGGGAATGTGGCTGCGATAAAATTTGATTCCCAGAATTTCTTCCATGCAGATGCAACATCACTCATACTATTGAAAGACCGATACATACACCCTTTGAAGCCTATAACTGAACGACCACATTCTTCTCAAAATGTGTAGATCCCAGGTGCATATCCATTGAACACAACATAAAACTTGTTTCTTAATCTTCTGTTGTAAAAGGATTCCATGTTTTCTTTTGTTTTTGAATAAGAATCTGCATCAAACTTGTGTTTTCTTTTGTTTTTGAATAACAATCTTCTATAAAACAAATTTGTAATGTGAAGATTAATAGTTTAACTATATATTTTCTCCTTTAATATTCAACTTGTATTTAATAATAAGAATTGTAAAGGAAGTTTATTAGATTTACGAGACAAATGCATTAATCATTGTTTATCTTCTCTTGAAGCCATGTCAGCTACAATTTAAGTGTTTGCCAAAACTCCAAAATCTGCAGTTGATAACTGATTTTATTCAAAACAAATGCTAATTTGATAAGCTCTATTTTGGAGTTTTTTCCATGAGCTGATAACTGATTTGTATTTATTTTTTATTTAGACTATTTTACCCTTGCTAAAAATCACTAATTACAAATAACTTCATTTAAATTAAATGTATGTAATTAATTTTTTATAGTTCATAATTAAATAAATATTATTGTAAATTATAATTAATAATTAAATAATTATAATATTTATACCTATAATTATTTTTAAAAAACATTATACAATAATATTTATATTTTAAAATTTATTTTTAAATAATTTTGATTAACTATTTTAATAATATATAAATGAAAAAAGGTGCATTTTTGCTCCTAACATTTTAACCGAAGCTCTTATAAGCCCTCTTCCTTTTTTTTTTTGGCTCATCCAAGCACAACTTTTTAAACAACTAATGTTTTGAGCCCTCCTTTTAACAGAGTTGTTAAATATCCCGTTAGTAAAGCTGACATGACTAAAAACGGCCCTATCACATAAATATAATCTTTATTTTATTGAATTATTTTACTTTTATTTGACCAAAAGGTCTCCTTCTATATCTCAAACACACCATTTCTATTTTTTTTTTTTTGTGCTAAAAACACACCATTTCTCAAAGAAAAGAAACTCCATTGAAGTTGTTGCATCGCGCCATGTGATTCTCCCTGAGCCCGTCATCTGCCGTCATAGTTGTTCGTCGACGTGCAACTATTTTTTGGTTGCCTGCTGCTATCGTAAGCAGCTCCTCCATCTTCACCACCTCAAGGCTTCGACCACAAGCAGCTGCCACTTCGACCACAAGCAGCTCTACCAAACCATTCAAAATTCGCACCACTGAAATGCCACAACCATCGCTGCCGTCACCACTGCTACACCAGTCCCACTTTCTAGTCAAATTTTTGCCACTGCAGTATTCTTCTACCTAATACAGAGGAGATCCTATGTTTCTTGATCCAATTGCAGTTGATATTCCGTGGGAAGGAGATTTTTCACTTCCAACTGTTTTAATTCTTTTAAATGAAGAAGAAGAGATATTTGATGGATCACTGACCGAGTTTCTCACATATGATCTCATGCCACTTTGAGGAGTTTCAATTGTTATTGCAGAGAGAGCCATTTGCAACTGCATTTTAAATTCCAGATCACCTTTCCTTTTTGAACCCTGAGATTTTGAGCTATTGCAAGATTCAAAATTTGTCATTCGATTTTCCCGTTCAACTGCAATATGAGGAACTTTACAGTGAATTTCATTGCTTCTTGGGTAGCAATATTTACTCATGCAAGAAACCTCCATATAAGTTTCACAGGAATCATTTTTCTCATTACATGAGAATGATTTAACAGGAGATATGGTAACAATAGTCAAGGGCAATAATATTTTTACATATGTAAATAATATCCAATTCTCTAATAAACCAATCATTTTGTTAAAATTTTTATTCAATTTTCAATTTTTCTTCATTCCAGTTCCCAACAACAAAACCAAACCACCGCTTAATTATTCTTGAAACTAATGTAAGCCATTAACGTTGAAGTATCCATGCACCAACTTAGTGAACCTATAAGTCCAGCTGGGAAAATAAATGGAGAAAAGCATCTGGATATAGAGGATGGAACAAAGTTTGCACTAAGTGGGTTGGCCTACACTTGCCAAAAGAAGATGGACATGGATATAGATGTGGAAGGCAGGGATGCATCAAAGAAGCACCAAATGCCTCCAGCTAGTGTAATGACAAGGCTTATATTGATCATGGTTTGGAGGAAGCTCGTAAGAAATCCCAACACATATTCAAGCCTTTTTGGTGTTGTATGGTCTCTTATATCATTCAGGTAAATGCACCAATATTACTTCAAGCTATTTGGGTTCAAGGTGCTCGACGAAATGCCTGAACCATGCTTTCCTTTACTATCTTTTCAATCCATTTCTTTGTTTTGCCTAAAACTTATGCTGAATTAAACCCAAGAGCATCCAACTCATTATTGGCCATATCAATCACTCTATCACCATTGCCATATGCATATCTGATGGACAAATAGGCCCTAAAAAAGGACTACACGAACCCAATCTGTTAAAAGCTTTATTCACCTCTCCTCTGCTCAAAACTCCATCTCTGTTGATGTCAAATTGCTTGAAATTTTCCCTTAGCTAATATTTAGTTAGTAGCACAGCTGAAGTAACATCTTTGTGTATAACTAAAAAGGATGCACACATGTTTAACTTTTGCAGTATGTTATGTATGCTCCTGCCTTTGTTTTCCTTTATCAATTCTTTCTAAGAGAAAAAAAGGCTAGGCAACTATTAGTGGGTCCATTGTTAAAGTTAGTTTTGTTTAGTGGGATTCACCGTTAGCCATGTCAGCAACATTAACGATTGTTTTATGTCTCTGTTAAAAAGAGGGCTCAAAATGTTGATTGTTTAAAAAATTGTGTTTGGATGAGCAAAAAAAAAGAAAGAAAGAGGGCTTATAAGAGCTTCGGCGAAAACCTTAGGAAAAAAAATGCATCTTTTTCCTATATAAATTAAAGACAATAAATTGCTATTTATTACTATTTTTTTTTAATAATTCGCGTAACTAAAAAATATTATAAGAAGTATATGAAATTATATTTACAAATAAATTGTACCATCATTTGACATACAAATAGTAACAACAACAATAAACAAAATTTTACCAAACAGCTCATATTTATCAGCTAACAACTATTAGCTATCAGCTATTAACTGCTATAAACAACTAAATTAAACAAGCCCATAATCATTTTGGACCTTTTAAAATTTTATAATTTTACACTTTTTCAAAAATATTATGAAATTTATTGACATTAATTTTTATATTTAATTTTTTTTTTTTATAAAACTAACAAACGATAATCCAAATCGACTTTACTTAACTTTAGCATATAATTTTATTAAGTTTCTAAGCATTTAAAAACTGATATTCTTGTTCTCATTTGAAATATTTTGCATTAAACATCCATATAAATTCATAATATTTTAAGAATTCAGTTAAATTTATTTTAAGGGAGAATTATTATTTCTCCTATATTTTGGCGTATTGCACTACTTTATTCTTAACATTCTAAAAATATAGTTAGTCCTTATATGTTGGTGAAATAAATTAAAAAGTTATTTATCTATTTTTCTCGTTAATAGATGTTAAATGACTATGAAAAGATAAAAATAGTCCCCTTTATATTTTGTGCCCTAAATTGAGAAAGAAAAGAAAAGAAAAGAAAATTCCAGCCATGTTCTTTATTCTCCTGTGGCTTCTTTCGCCACTACTCTAGCCCCACTGCTCATCACCCACCTCCTCTCCCTCTCTCCTCCACTGCTGCACCACCATTACCTCCATCACCACGTCCTTGACACCAATGCCGTTTACTGGGAAAACAGAACAAGACTCCACTTCACTGTGCAGTTATCAGAGGAAAGGTTGAGGCAATAAGTGTAATCTTTTTGTCTTGTCCTGATTGCATTGAAGATGTAATTATTCAAGGAGAGACTGCTCTACACCTTGTTATTAAGAACAGTCGTTTTCATGTTGTAAATGTTTTGGTGGATTTGATCAATGCGAAGAACTATAGTGGCCTTACTACCCTTGATTTGCTACTGATCTTCCCAAGTGAGACAAGCGATGCAGAAATCATAAAAATACTTCGAGGTGCTGGAGCTATGGTAGCAAGACAGTTATGTACCAAATCAAAGTAACAGCACCAAATTGATCATCAATAAAGCACATTATGGAAGGAAATCAATTCTGGCCACATCATATCTAGTTGCATTTGCATTGTTTGTGTTTTTTAACTCGATAGGATTATTGGTATCTCTTCTTATGATCAATATACTCACAAGCAGGTTCCCTTTGCAATTTAAGTTACAAATATGCATGGTTGCAGTGTATTTTACTTGCAACAATGCACACTAATAAACATGGCATCAGATGAAGAGAAGAGAAGAGAAAAGAATAGCTTTTGGCTTTATTTTTTGGGGGTTTGGCAATGGAAATTAGGAGAGAAGGAAATGGATCTGGGTAATTAATGGATTCGATCTATCAAAACATTTCCAAATATAGCAAAAAGACAATAGAAAGAAGCAGAGTGACAAAGAGCCCTAAAATCTCTCTCTATAAATCTAATTTTGGGTCTTTTGTATATTGAAGCTGATTAGGGTAATTAATGGATCCAGTTGCAGCACATGGGCGTCCTCTTCCACCTCCTTTTCATATAAGAGATCTTCATTTGCACCCACATCATCAATTTCAACACTACCAGTAACATCAACAGAATTCTGAAGATGAACAAAGCGATAACGGAATTTTGATAAAGTCTTAATTAGATCAGTGGAGAATTTGAACGATGATGCATCAATTGAAGTTGTGATTCTCTTGCTTGTTTAATGGCATTTCATAAAAGAAAGTTGGGGTCTGCTACAAAGGATACTTTCCATTCTTTTTATCAAATTTAACCTTTATTTTTTTGGTTGATTGTAAAAAAAAGACTTTTATGAAAGAATGAACGAGCTTATCTGCATAAATTACAAAAAGTAATAAATAAAATTTTAGAATGTTAGAAATGAACCAAAATACAAGAAAAAATAGTATTTTTAACTATCGAAGCCGAATCAAACAAAAAAAATATTTCAGTTGTACAAAAATAAACCTGAATAAATTTTCTTTACTCATTGAACAGAACCAAGGTTATTCATTCAAATTTCGGTAACTCGGTTATTTACTATTTATTTTTATGCGGTCAGACCAAATACATGCTTAAAACACCTGATGCCCAAACCGTTAAAAAATTAAATCTATTTCTTAATCTTGATTATTATAATTATACATGATTGGTATAAGCAAGAACAGATTCGTATATGAATAATTTCTTGAACAATGATCCAAGCATTAACAAAAAACGAACTAATGCCTTGCTAAGAGTAATCCCATCTTCATTTTAAATTTTTAATCCTACCCCTAAACTAAATATATTTATATATATAATTTTTAATTCCCTTTTTTAAAAATAAAATCAAATCAAATAAAAAAACAGATTTACAAGGGAGCATAAGTCGGATAATAGGACGGTAAACGGCATCGTCTCATAGTCACTGTTAGCCGAAACGCTAAAAAAGACGTTTCGTTATCTTTACTCGGCGGGCATAGTCTCAAGCCGCCACGAGTAATCGGAATAGTCAAAGCACACGTTCGAATACTCAAATAGTCCATCGCCAAACGCCGCACCGTACTCGATGTTATAATTTTCAACCCCTCCCAACTCGAAGGAGTCATAACTCGGTATCTGCTCGAACTCCCAAAACCCGACATCCTCAACTGAGTCACCTGAGTCAACCCGCACCAACTCAGCCACATCATTTTTCTCACCTCCCTCCTCCGCAGAATTTACTGACGGAGGCAGGCCTAGCTCGTCATCAGAAGCACCTAAAAGGTAACCGAGTTCCAGTTGAGAATCACCGGAATCAGAAGTCAGGTCAACAACAACAACACCACCACCGTCACCAGAGGCATTAACAGCAGAGGAAGAGGAAGGAGAAGATATTTCATCTTCAAAACTCTTCATAACCGAGACAAGGTCTTGATTTTCAGCATCAGGAAACGATTCGTCAAGAACACCTAATAAATCCTCTCTAATTCTTTTCACCTCAGGTAAGTCTAACTCGGGCGAGTTCTCTTCCCTCGCCCGTTTCTTGGAATCAGCCATAACCATTTTATGCAATAAACAGAAAATTAAATATAACAAAAGCAAGGAACAGGGTTTAGCTTTTCGTAGTGGCAGAAGAAGATAAAAAAAAAGCGAACAATGTGTGTTGTGGGGAGGCAAACGGAGAAGATGAAGATTATATACAAGTGGTAATAGAGAGAGAAAATGTAGAGGGAGAGAGGAAGAGAGTGAGAGATGATGTTGAAAGGAAGGCGCGTGGACCAAAAAACATATTAGTAGTATTTTTCATAGGCCATCACGTTCACGGACGTCTCGCTTTTTTTTTTTTTCTGATTGTTATTATATTGAATTATTAACTGGTTTGAAATCTGTGTTTCAAGTCCGAATTGTACTTGGTCCCACGAACCTAGTCAATCACGGCCCTTTTGGCTTTTTTGTCTCTTCAAAGATATATCTGGCTTGACTCGGCTTGGCTTGGCTAGGCTTAGTGGTGGCTTGGCTCGGCTTAGCTTGGTGGGGAGGTAGTTGGGTTGCTTGGGTTTAGTGATTGGATTTGGATGGTTTGGTGGGGGAAACAAATTAGAGGGAAGTGTAAAGGAGACATTGTAAAATAGTTTTGATCTTTAATAGTAAAAATGTTAAATTAATGAATATTTAATATTTAATTAAAATAATAAAATTAAAAGCTAATAATATATCGGAAAATTTTAGATAGTTTAATATTGTTAATTTACTTTTTCAACTTTTTTTTGAAGGTACTCTTTCAACTTACTAAATTTCAAAATTATTATAAAATTTTTCAGTGTGAAGGGTATTTTGATAAGAAAATTTTTTTAAAAAGTGAGATTTATAAATAAAATTTGTATTTTTTTTTAAAGGATATATAAAATTTGTATTATGTTGAAGTAAAGTTGGAATTGACTAGGCATGTGATGTGGACCTTTTTATAAAAAAAAAAACTTATTTGAAGGGATTTGGATGGAGGAAAGTTAGAGGTGAAGATAGGTGTTTGGCTGAATGCATAGTTTCACCCATGAATTTTATACTATTAACCTCTAACACCTTTAATTTTTAATCTTTTATTTTAAATTTTTTTCATCTTTTAATTTATATTTTTTATTCTATTTAACTCATATAAAATTAAAATAAATATAAATTTAATTTTAAATAATTTTAGACATATAAATGCTAAAATTAACTTTAAAAAATATAAATAAAATTAAAAATAAACATAAAAAGTCCTTGAAGTCTTAGCCTGTTGGTTAGACTGTTAGAGTTTTTACGGTGAATCTTGGGTTTGAGACCTATCTCTCCTCTTCCCCACTTGGGTCAAAAAAACTCAAAAAAGCTAAAAAATATATTTTTAATTATATTCTCTCTTTCATTAAATATTATTTTAATTTAAAGAAGTTACTTTTATATTCATATCAACATTAGTTAAAAAATATTTCAATTTTATATATTATAAGTGTTAAATAGGTTTAGAATAAAAATTTAAGAGTTGAATATTACCTAAAAAAGTTGAAGAATGTTAAAGGTTAATTGAATAAAGTTTCAGGATGAAACTGTGCTTTTGGCCATAGGTGTTTAGAAACTTTGGTTTAAGGCGATAGTGTACGAGTGGTGACGATGATGGGCACTACATATAATATTTATTTTTACAAAAAAGAAAAAAATGTTATATGTAAATGCGTTTTTTTCACTCGTAACACGGATTTAGTGTGGTCTGAAATGATAATAGAGAACAATTAGTTGTCAGATGTTAAGGATTAAAAATTTTCGAAAATTATTTTTCAAAGTCACCAATACAAATCGAATCTCACATATCTAAAACATGGAGTGGAATTGGATCTAAAAATTTTTTCTATTTTAAAAGTAGATGATCAAATAATTTTTTTTCTTGTCTTCATCGGGAATAATTTTTATACCAATTGTTATATTATTTTTATCTTTAGGTATGAATATTCTCTTTAAAAAAAAAAAAGAGTATTTCAGTCTTTCATGATTGTATTCTCTTTATATTTTTTTTAATTAATAACCAAATAAAATTTTCTTTTTATTTTTATCAGGGAGAAATTTATATACCAATTATAATATTATATGTATTTTTAGGTATGAATATTCTCTCCAAAAAAAAAGAGTATTTCAGTTGTTGTGATTGTTTTTTTTTATATATTTTTTTAATAAAAAATTTATATGATCTAAAAATTAATAAATTATATAAAAAAGACAATTATATAATAAAATGACAAAATTTAAACTTTATACTTTATATTACTTTTAAAAAATAATTATTACTCGACTATTTGTACCCTTAAAGTGAGGAAATGTATATAAAAAAGATAATCACACACTTACCCACTATTTTTTTTAATAAAAACACTTACCTACTATTTTACACAATACATTTAAAACTTTTGCCATAGTCTATCAAGTGAAGTCTTGTCGTACTTGTATGAATGAGTATTACCCATGTTTCCACATTATTCTGGTTTAGCATATTTTCCTTTATATGATAATAACATTGCATAAACTTTATTAGTGAGATGATACAAATTAGACCTTCAATAATATTGCTTTGCGTGTTTTAGATGGTATGACATTTGAAAATTTTTGGTGATTAATTATCATTATTTTAAAAAATTGAACATTATTTGTAGCTACTTATTCAATTTGACTATTTCATTGGTCTAATAGTTTGATTCCCTAATTAAAATAGTTTATTCTTTGAAATAATAAATGGAATAACAATAACAATTTCTTTTAAAAAAAAAAAACTTAAACAACTTAAGTATATAAATGAAATATAAAAAAATCTTTTTATTTTTTAAAAATGGAAATTTAATTTATAAATTAATGAGTAAATTTTGCACTAAATGTTGAATAGTTTAATAGCGTGATTCTCTTATGTTAAGACTTGAATTCTTACCTTTCTCTCCCCTTTTAAAAAAAATGTTTGTTAAAAACTTATCTTTCTATTTTTATTACTACTAAATGGGTGTGTTATGAAAATATATCCTAAAATTAACTTTTTATTATTTTAAAACTAAATAAATTGAAATTTTAAATATGCGGGCCAATCCCACTTCTTATATTATCAAAAGCAAACAACTAAACTAATTAATAATCAAACTCCAACGTACAAATGCAAAATATAGTAGTAATGTACTATTTTACGTTATTCAATGTACCAATTAATGTTTTATTATTTTAGTCATAGATTTGTTCCAACCAAATCTGAAGAAGAAAGAATACTTTCCTAGATCCTAATTTGTATTTGAAAAAATATTAATAAATTTTTCATTATTCAATTACACCAAAAAGTGGTTGAACCCTAATGGCAGATATAGAGCGAGCCAATGTTGTTGAGAAAACAAAACTTGCTTCTCTTATAGACATAAAAAGGTCAATAATATCTTTCCTTTTAGGATGAAATGTCCTTGTTTGGAGCTGCAACCTATCTCTATGTCTCCTTTTAGAATGTACAATATGAGTTATTTATTTTATTTGGATATTTATTTGTGGTGGCTCCATTCTTTCATAATTTCATTGCACAACCGAATTAAAACCTACTCTGTGAAACACCAACTCTTTTCGGTGGACAGATCCGCATCATATTCATATTAAGAAACCAGTTCAATGCAGTATTATGAAGAGGATATGAGTAGTTTATACATATATATATATATGATTTCTCACCGTTCATGGTTAGTGCCTTTGCTTGTGGAATCTACTGTTCACTTTACTTTCTTTTAGATGATAACTATGCAATTAGATTGATGTTACGTGTTTATTCCTTTTTTCTTTTTACCAATATATATATATATATTAGATAAGCAACAATACATTAAATGAGCCAATACATTTTGAAAGGTCAAACCATATTAAAAATTTTACAATTTAAAGTGCTAGTCTAAATTTCAGCCCAAGGCATAATTTGCTCAATTTTAGGATTGTAATCCTAGTATGTTGAGAAGGAAGGAAAGGCAGACAAACGGTGGAGGCAGTAGTGGCCATCTGAGGATTCATGGTAACAAATCGAACTTGCTTGAGCTGTTGATATCATGGACTACATGAGATGACTATGTTCCGGATTAAGCTAGTCCAATGCCGGTAAAATATTGCTGAAGAGATTAAACTTTGCCGATCCATGGAGGAATAGTGATCTCCTTCCCACAACAGGCTTGTAAAGCCTTGGTAGGGTAGAAACCCTTTGAAGTTGTGGAGAGTTGGACCCCAGCGGAGAAGAGGCATGCACCTCAACTATCCCAGCCAAATAAAAGGCGGCAGATTTTACCTCTGCATCAAAAATCTATGAACAAAAAGCTATCAACACACTAATATTTATAAACATCATATTATTTAATAAAAATCAAAACCATAAAAGAAAGAGCGCAAGGGATGATTACTGGTTAAAATCAATAGCCATCCCCTGGTAAAAACATTGTTTATCAAAGGTTGTTACGTTGTTTATCGAGAGAGAACTATCGAGTGATAATTTTTAAATGTTATTGTTTATTCATTTGAAGCATTTTTTTTATCAAACACTGCTATTAAGAGTTTATTTATTTTGACTTTAGTATAAATATTTAGTATATTAGTCTTGTTAGTAAAATTAGTTATGGGTTGATTTGAGCGTTGAACCAGACTAAAATCTGTCAAATCAAACTCGAGATTGAAATTGATCAAATTTAGAATCATCTCCAAATCGGCTTAAAACTGGAGGAAGACCGGTTCATCTTCCATTAGAACTGGAATAGGCAATTTTAATTTTGAACTAGTCAATTTCGATTTTGAAATTGCAAAAATTTTTTAGAAAACAAAAAATTTACTGTTGAATCAATTAAACTAGGATAAAAATCTTGAATTTGACGGTTTCAAATTAGTTCAAAACTGTGAATTAGAACCGGTCAATTCTAAACCGACCCAAAATTAGGGTGATTAATTCCACTTAATCAGTTCTGATTTGAAACCGACCGATTCTTGAACTGTGGCTACCTACTTGTTAGTATGGAAGAGAGGGAGTGTAAGGGTTAAAATCATGATCATCCAGATTTCTTATCAAAGTAATATACCACTACACTAAATAACAGGTGACGATATTAAGAGTTTATTAAATTCAGTTTAATCCAATTCGATTGAGATAAAATTATAAGCATAATAAAAAATTTTAGCAATTAATTTAATATAACCATAGATACCATAATTTGAATTTAAAATACTGCTTAAACAAAAAACAGCTCCAAGTAGCTATTATTATGGTCGTTGGTAAGAGTTAATTCAATTAATAACTGAATTTTGATTTATGATTTATTGGTTAATTTTTAAATTGGAAAATTATAAAATTCATTTTTTGTTAATTTGACGTTCTATTATGGGATAATAGACTATTAATCATATAAATTATATTATTTTTTCAATGAAGTTCTGTAAAAAAAAATTTTACAATCAAGTTATATAACTTTTAAAAGGACTTTTCATTAGTTATGTCCTTCAGTTAAAACAGTTTTCCGTCAGTTAACTCTTAAAATTAATTTTTTTTTTACATTTAAATCCGTAAACCATAAAAAAATTATTTTAATATTTTAAATAAATGATATTTTTATTTTTATTATTTAACTTTTATAATAATTATATGACTCACTAAAATAATTTTTTAAAATAAAAATAAAAATAAAATTATATTTTTCTAAATTATTAGTTATATTAGAAATGATAAATAAAATAATTAAATATTTTTAATTATTTTTTAAATATATAATTTCAATTAATATATCATAAATAAATAAATATTTTTTATAAAGAAAAAATTCATTTAATTTTGTGAATATTATAACTTATGTTAGATTCAAAAGAATTTTAAACTTAATCAAATTTAAATTAAAAAAAAAATTTAAAAAATATTCTTTTTAAATTAAACTATTTTATAATATATATTTGAACAATAAAATAGTATAACATATTTTTATTATAATTTTAATCGTTATAATAAAATATAATTA
>CATIWM010238448.1:0-36364 GCA_949671775.1 Mallotus repandus
AAAAATTATGTAAAATACTCCTTTTGGTCCTTAATGAATTACTTAAGTTACCTATAAATCCTCAAGCTTTCAATTGTTCAATTAAGGACAATCATTTACTCCATTTGAGTCATTTCCTCTAAAATTATATATATATATATACTAACTTATACTTAAATTAAATTAATATATTGTATGTAAATGAAATGTATAATGAATGCAATTATACTTAAATTAAGGGTATGGATGTGACATTTCGATTGAATAAAAATACAAAAAGAAAAATATAAAATGAAAATAAATTCAATTAACTTTTTCCTTTTCTTTTAATTATTGTTAAAGATAGAATTAAAATTAACTTGATTGTAGAATTATTACATTATATCATAAACTCTAGTCATTTTGGTAAATCTATCATATTTTTAAAATTGTGGTGAATTGATATATAAATTTTTCAATTTACTACAAATTTATCTATGGTCAAAAAAACATATGTTCATGCTGACATAGCATGCATGTGTAAATTATTTGCTAATATAAAAATTAGAAGAAGAAATTAATAACTTTTCTATTATTAACTCTCATCTTTTTGCAAATATATCTCTTTTATTATGTAAATTTTAAAAATTTATTTAGTTATTTTTTAGGTATGACAAATTTTCCTAACCTGAACCAATATATCTTTTCTTATTTTCTTTAGTTCAATTATAGTTGTTGTATTAAATTTCATCACAATCACTTGATTTTATTTATTATTTTAATAAGTTGGAATTACAATCAAATAAAAAATTCATCATAAACTTTAAAATAATATTTGAATAAAAAAATTTTTATAAAAAATATGCACATGATCACATAAAAAAAGTCATATATATATCTAAATATAATTTTGAAATTAGATAAAATTGAAGTAATTAGTGTAGATAAAATTAAAATAGTTAATTAATGATTTGATAGAATAAAGTAGTATGAATTTTATTATTTTTAAGGTGAAAAATTAAATTTATTACTATTATTCTTCAAATATTATAAATAAATTAGTTGAATAACAAATATTCTAAAATTATATGTAGAGCAATTTCACTAGTTGTCATTAATGGTAACAACTGTTAAATTATGAGTTATGATTTACTTTTATTTTAAAATTTAAATTTTATGTTATAAAAGTTTTTTATTAATTTTAAAATTAAATCAAAATAAAAATAATTTGTAAAATTAACAACTTAAATTGTTGTGAAAATTTGAGGATAAATTAGCAAAAGTGAGGATATATTTGCAAATAATATAAAAGTTAAGAATATAAAAATTAATAATTTTTCTTCTAATTTCCACATCAACAAATAATTTACACATATATACTATGTCAGTATAGATACATGTTATTTTGATCGTAAATAAACTTACAACAAATTGAAAAGTTTATACACCAATAACCCTTTTAATTGTATCTTAAATTTATAATTTTCTAAATTATCAATAACATTAAATTTTATCATAGCTATTAAAAATTTAAGTATAGGATAATCAAGTAAAAAATGGATAATAAATTTTAAAAAATAAATACTATAAAAAAGTGATTTATATAAAAAAGTGAAGATGAGATTGAAGAAAATAAATAGAAGTAAATTAAAGATAGATATGAAAGTTGAGAAGGCTGAAAGAAATAATAACTTGAATGATAGAAGGTTAAAAAATATATATTTTAACTTCCATAAAGTGTTCAAGTTTTATGCAACCATGTGAATGTTATTAAAGTAATACTTGAGAATATATATGCATTTTTTTAGGATAGTCAATATAATATTAAAGGTAAAAGGATATGGAAAGAGCATATAGCAATTTAAAGTTAGTGTCGACTCATTGAAGTTCTTAAATTTTTAAAAACGATTCAAATACGTCCCTTTTTCAGCAGTGACTTAACAGAAGTTAAATTTTAATTTTAAAAACTATAAAAGGTACAAAAAAGCCCTTAATCTTTTATTTTAATACAATTAAACTCTAAATATTTATAAAATTCAAAATATTCATTTTTAGTTATTATTTTTATTTTAAATTGTAAAATTATTTTTTTAAAAGTATTTTATATATAAAAATAATTTATTTTAAAAAATGTTCTATTATAAATTTTTAATAAATTCTACACTTTACTGGCCATATAAAATTTTATTAAAAAATTATTAAACATTATTTGTCTAATAAAATTTTATTTAGAAAAACTATTAAATTTTAGTTCATTGGAAAAATTAATAAATTATTTTTAAACAATAAAATTTTATTAAGAAAAATTAATAAATCTTATTTGGCTAGTAAGTCTTATTTAGAAAATTATTAAATTTCATTAACCAATAAAATTTTATTTAGAAAAATTATTAAATTTTATTTGGCCAATAAAATGTAAATTTATCAAAAAAATTATTATAGAGCATTTTCTTAAGAATAAAATATTTTGATTCTTATAATAATGTTTACAAGAATCAAATTTTTTACACTATAAAATCATTATATATATGCTCTAAAATAATTCAGATCAGTAATTTTTTTTTTTTTTGCAATAATTTTTGTACTATGATTTGGCAAATAATTTTATGCTTTAAATTATTTTTTTAAAAAAAGGTCATATATGCTTTAAAATAAATTATTTTTTAAAAATAATTTTGGACTCCAAAATACATTCTAAAATAAAATATTAATAAATAAAAATAAATAAATACCTTAAATTTTAAAAATATTTAGGGTTAATAGTATTAACATAAAAAATTAAGGGCCTTTTTGTACCTTTATAGTTCCATAAACTAAAACTTAACTTCTGTTAAGTCACTTTTTAAAAAGAGGCATATTTAAGCAGCTTTTAAAAATTCAGGGGCTTCGATGAGTTGACACTAACTTTAAGGTGTTAACTGCTTTTCTCATATAAGTTGAAAGATTTTTTTGTACTTTTTGCCAATATTAAAAGTTTTTAAAAGATTAATTTTATTATATTTTTAAAAATAATGGAGATAATATTTCTTTTAAATTAGATAATTTTATAATTTTAATAAATAAAAATAAATTATGTAAATCACCTACATTTACGCTTTATTATAATTTAGTTTTTAAATTTTGTTTCTTTTTAATTATTTAGCTATAATTTATATTTCAAATTTTCGGCTAAATTTAATGATGTGGTAGCAACTAAAATGGCCACGACATTTTCATGTATTTTTATCTCGTTGATCTTATCTTCAATTAATATAAAAGGTGGAGTAAATTTTTGGATGGCTCTAAACTGGTAACAAACTCAATAAGATATACCCACCACTTGGTTCAAGTGGTTAAGGAATATAACTATAACTTTTAAGATCATTGGTTCAAGTTTTAAGGATGTTATTTAGAGGTAAAAAGTTTAGATTCCCTCTTCCTCCACCTCCTGAAAACTATAGTTCAAAAAAAAAATTCAATAAGATGAAAAATATGGTATAACATATAGTCTCTCTAATTGACGCATTATCAAATTTAATTAAAAATATTAAGTGACTTCTTCTAAAATATAAATGTAAGTTAGGTAATTAAAAAATTTTAAAATAAATTATAATAAAGTATAAAATTAGGTAATTAAGTTAGGTAATTATAATATAAATGTAAGTTAGGTAATTAAAAAATTTTAAAATAAATTATAATAAAGTATAAAATTATGTGACTATTCATATAATCTACCTTCAAACTATATTTTTTTAAAAGAAGTGACTCTTTTACTATTTTCTCATATATTCATTTATTTATTTATTTATTTTTAATTGATACGATAATTGAAGAGGATAAGCAATTAGAAGAATTGTGAAATCACTTGCAATAATCTGTCATAGAATTAGATGCTTTCAGTGGTGAGTAGCCTGATTCGTAAATCTAAAAATATAAAAATAAAACAAAATTTAAATAGTAGAGCTTAATTTGAAATAATTTTAAAAATGCATTTCTCATATATTTTTATTTTTCCTCAGTGCTGAAAATACGAATAGAATTTACGTCTTTGCGGACAATAACAATTCACATATCAGTTTCTTAGTGCAATGGACACATGCTCCTGTGATGCGGCTCCGATATTTAGTGCGTGGATATATGCTCAGTGTGGTGAGGCTCCTGTTTTTAGTGCATGGATGGACATATGATGAACAGTAATAGTGGGGGCTACGTGCCAGCTGCAAGTGACTGGGTTGCTGCGTACATTGCATTTGACTAGTTATGCAATGTAATTTTGCAACTTTCTTGTCATTTTTAGAGAAATCAATGTGTAATCTCATATGCCATAATACAAGAGTTTTGTTAATTCTAAGATTGTTTGTTAATTATGGTTAATCAGAAAATTACATGTATATTTAAAAAATTTTAAATTTGACTCAATTTGGTAAGATATTTTTATAATTATATTAAAATAAAAAAAACAAATGGTAAATATATATGTACAAATTCTATTAGTTTTAATTAAATTCACAAGCCAACCAAATCAAATATTAAGTAGCTCAATCTCAACTCAACATTTTATTTGAGTAGTTTAAATTCGAGTTCGACTTAATAATAATTAAATCAATTTAAAATTTTTTTAAGTTCATTTAGAGTAGTTCATAAGCCGGTTGACTCAATTACACCCCTAGAGGCCCAAGAAACATAAAATGTAAAATTTCTAAATTTCATCCATTTAATTTATATTTAACTTGAAAAATTAGTTATAAAAAGGTTAAATTTATTTTTAAACTCTTAAACTTTTAAGTTTTATTTTATTAAACTCTTAAATTTCAATTATTTTATATCAAATTCTCTTACATTGAGAATTTCTTTTAACTTGTATTAAAAAATTAAATTACTAAACTTTAAAATTATTCGTCGTTTTAATACAATTAAACAACAACTTGCAATTATGTTGTACATTTTTTATTAAATAATAATTTAAAATATTAAATGAATTAAAAACTATTATTTTTATTTTTATTTAAACATATTAGTTTAAAAGGTAAAATATTTTTAATTCAAATTAGTAAATTTTATTATTTTAAGGTAAATAATGTTTCAATAATAATTAAGTATATTTAAAAATTCATAATTTTTATTTTGAAAAATTAATTTAAACATATTAACAGTTTAACTAAAATATTAACCATAAAATATTAATAAAATATTAATGTTAAAAATTTAAAGTCCAGCAATTTGACTTTTTAACATAAGTTTATGGATGGAATATTTACATGAAGTTCTTAATATGTGAAAAATAAAAATAAGATGGTTTAATATAACACAATTAAAATTTGGCAAAATCTATTTTTGAGCTCCTGAATTATAGCGATTTTTTTCTATTGAGCCCCTATACTTTTATTTATTCACCTACTGAGCTCCAATTTGACAAATTTTATAGAAATGTGCAAAAAATTTAGGGACTCAATGTATATATAAATAATAGTATAGAGGCTCAATAGGTGAATAAATAAAAGTATAGGAGCTCAATAAAACAATAAGGAATTAATAGAAAAAACTGTTATAATTCAGAAACTTAAAAATGATTTTTACCTTAAAATTTAAAGACTCGATGCAATAAAATTTAAAAATTTAAAGCTCGAAAATGGATTTTACCTTATAAAAAAGTCATGCATGTTAACACGTAATATTTATATCAAGAAGAATACAATAAGGAGGCGTTTGGTTCATACTCCGGAATTGGAATAGAAATCGGAATTGGAATGAGAGGGAATGGAAAAGGGAATAGAAATTTGAAGAAGGTGTTTGGTTTCACTAGGTAATAGTAATGGGAGTGAAAATCAAATATCATTTAACAACTAAAATTTCTTTGATAAAAAAATATTTTTGAATTATTTTTTAATATATAAAAAAATTAACATTATAATTATTTTTATATATTAAAATAAAAATTATAATTATGTATTATAAAATATTTTTATAAGAATATTATTATTATTATTATTTTAAAAAAATTAAAAAATTATTTACTTTTGATAAATATTTTTATTTAAATATTTAATACATATTTTTATAATTTATATATTTTATTTATAAATTTTAAAAAATAAATTTTATATTTTAATATTTGATCAATTTATAATTGATTTGATTTAATTTTCAAAAAAATCAAAAGTCATTTCATAGAAAAAAAAAAGAGAATGGTGATTCTCATTGATGGGAGAATCACATTCTTATTCTCTTGTTAATTTTAGCCAAACAAACACTAGGAATCATAATCATCCATTTCGATTCCGATATCCATTCTTAATTTTTACCAAACAAACGCACCCTCAAAATGTGATCAAGCTCAAAATTTTTTGTTTTAAGTACATTTACTTAATGGAATGATTTTCTTGCCAATAATTAACATGATTGGATGCTACAAACAATATTACATGACTTATGTGGTATATAAATATATGAATGCATTTCTTTGCCATAGCACTATTCTTTTTTTTTTTTTTTAGATTTTGTAAATTCTGTTTTTTTTAGATTTTGTAAGTTTTAAATTAAATTAAATTAAAATTTTCCCTTTTAATTGTAAAATTAAAATTAGCAATATCATAATTTTCTTCTTGCTTACCTTTTTCAACCTAAATTTATTTGTCAATGGCATAGCATAGTTTGACACAACATAAACTAGGCAGTTACTAAAATTATTTAGAGAAATAAGAAAGAGGAAGCGTTTTTTATTTTATTAAATCTCCCTTAGACTATAAATTTAGGATGTAGGTATAGTGCCAGGAGGCCCAAGCAACTTCACCCATGAAACAGCCCAGCTAAGGACAATAAATTTCAGGCTTATTGCAAATTATCAGAAAGCAGAATTGTGATGGATCGAGCAACATGTGTGCCTGATTTCAATTTGGATTACAAAAAATAAAGTACCATCAGAAATGTGAAGGGTGCAATTCTTTTGAGTTAAGCGGCAGTTGCATGTGGGATCAAGTTCCTTATCTTCTGAGACTGGCAATTCATGGAGTCTACATCCAAGCAATAAAGATAGCAGCCCAATAGACTTATATATTTGAAAAAAAATATATCTGCAATTTAGTCAAATTCCATGATGAATGATAGAAATAAATTTTTAAGAGATTTTTTTCGTATATTTTTAATATATGATAGTCATATAAACTTAAACTATTTTAAAATTTGAGTTGGATAGATTTTATAAGGAGACCAAAACTCTCCTAAAATTTGTTTCTTTTATACATTAAATTCAAACTCAAGAATTTAGTTAAGAAAATGCATATTCCTTTCCATTTAGAGGTCGTTTAGTTTATACTCAAAAATCAGAATAAAAATGAAACAAAAATGAGATGACTTTTAACAAAGAGTTTTATTTATAAGAAAATTGGAATCATAATTAAAATCAATATTATTTATATATGAAAATATATTGAATAATTATTTTATTAATATATATTTTATTTTATTACTTTAAAAAATATTATTTTATTTTATAAATTTTAATAATATATGACAATATTTAAATATTTGACCAATCTATATATATATTAACTCCTGAGTCCTAAAATCGTTAAGCTAAAAATTTAAAAAGTGTCCACCTTAATATTTGAGTATTCACTTAAAAAGCTAATGTGTTAAGCTATTAAAAATAAAACATTTTTAATAGTTATTTAGTATTATTTTTTAACTAAAACACTATTATACATATTTTAATACTACTCAAATTCTAAAATTATGTATATATTATGTATTTTTCTGCCTTAAATCACTCAAAATATTTTTTCTAAACCATTAAAAAATTATAGTAATTACTTAATATTATTTTTTAACTAAAACACTTTTATACATACATCAATACTAATTTAATAATTTTTATTTCAAAAAAAAACTAATTTAATAATTCTAAAAACAAATCTTATTATAACTAAAAAAATTATGGCAACAAAAATTAAGAAAAATAAAATTAATGTAATTTATTTTATTTTTAATTTATTTAGTTATTATTTCATTCAAATTATTTATATCATTTTATCCGCACATCACGTAAATTCACGACTAGTTTATAAATAGTTTAATTTGATTCCTATGAAAATTAGAATCTATTCCTAAGAGGAATGGATAATTTCTATTGATGAAAAAATTCATTCTTATTTCCATGTAAAATTTTAATCAACCAAATATTAAGAATCGAAATCACTCATTTACATTCCGATACCTCACTCTTACTTTTTCATAAAACAAACTCCCTTTAATTAAGACATTGATATCATGCATATTTTTAACAACATACATAATTTCATGAAAGGGCATAAGAAAAACATAATACCATATAGGAATAGAAAGGCAAGAGCAACTTAATTATTTGCAAATTTAGGTGGATCTAAATTCTTTGAATTTCAAAGAAAACACTTGCCATTTCCTTAATTTCCTAAACCTAAGTACCCTTGGACTGATGGCCCAACGGTCACATCCCCTTCACATTGACATATATAGCAAAGGAAGATACAGAATTCGACCTGAAAAAATTAAAGCACCACCATCTCTATATTCATCTCAAAATATTTTATGTGATCAGAGAGTCAACTTCAGTCCACACACTGATCAAAGGATGCAAATTCCTACTGTATATTGGCACATAAACAGCCTCTGGGTCATATTAAGTGATGAATTGGGGCAAAAAAAAAAGAGGATAATTTAACCCCTCAATTTACAATACAATAATTAAAATATATATATATTCTAGGCACATAATAGATTATTAAATCAAAAAATATAGACCTGGCTATCTTACTTTCAAATATTTTATATTTCAAATTTTACATTTCTATTGAAATTTAATTTTTCTGCAACACTAAGAAAAATTACAGTTGAAGAATACAATAAGTGTGATCAAGATCAAAATTTTTTCAGCATGATAAGCAAATGAAATGATTTTCTTGCCAACTAATTAATATGATTGGATGCTACAAACAATATTACATGAATGATGGGTACATAAATATATAAATGCATTTCTTCCTTATAGCCACAGCTCCGTTATATTTTTTTTCCAGATTTTGTAAGTTTTAAATTAAATTAAATTATAATTTTCACTTTTTGAATTCTAAAATTAAAATTAACAATAAGATAATGGAGGAAATTAAGATTTAGTGCACTATGACAAGATTATGATATAATAATTTTTTTGTTACTTACATTTTTTACCTCAAATTTATTTATCAATAGTAAATGCTAGTTTGAGAGAACATAAACTACACATTTAGCACAATTAAAATTATTTAAGGAAATAAGGAAAAAATTATATCCAATAGTAAAACAATAGGTTAGCTTCCACCATAAATTTAGGAATTATGTATAACTGTTGCACATAATTAATACTTATGTGTAGAATTAGTTTTTTTATAATCACATGTTCACACACACCCCCTAAACTTGTACAGTCCACAGAAATAATGAAGAAGTAAAAATAAAAACACTTTTACATCTATCTTTGCATGTCAAATAAAATTCATCAGAGATCAACTATTCTCAGAATTAATAACCTTAAACTACAAAACTACTTCCAAAACTAGAAAAATCCTTAAACTTTCTTAAAATTTAAACTATTATCAAATTGCATACTTAATTTGGGCTTAGATTTTGGTATTGATTTTAATGTTTTTTTTATTATATTTTAGATGTTTTCATGTATCATCAAACGTGTATGAATCAAATTGTGTAAGGTGATGAAAGGCAAAAAAAAAAAAAAAAAAATGTTTTCATCAATTTAATCTAATATAACAAACAGAATGTAGTGGAGCTTGCAAATATATTATAAAAAGTACAAATACTTTTATTTTTGCTGCAATTTTTTCTTTAAATTATTTGTTAAGAAGTACAAATTGGACCCTTAATTTCGCTCCAAAAAAGCTCATATTTGACCTTAATATTTTTTTTTTATCCCAATTGAACTTGAATCTTTGAAAATTGGATTATGTTAGACCCTCCTTTAAAGAATTGTTGCAATTAAGTTCTAAAAATTTTAAAAAAAATTTAATTTTAATCTTAATTAATAAAAACTAGTTTGAATAATAATGAAAATTGATGGAATTACTTTCAAAATATACATTTATGTGGTTTTTTAAATTTTTAAGTTTATAAAAAATATCTTTTAATTGTTTTGAAAATTAAAAAAGTTAAAAATAATTTTTATAGATCTAAAAATTTTATAATCAAGCCATATACATTTAATAAAAAGAAATTAAAAATTTTCTATACACTCAATAATTTGTTAAAATTTTTGAAAAAATTATTACGTGTATAGAAAAATTGTAATTATTTTTTCTTAAATTTATATTGTTTGATTCCAAAATTTTTGAATTTTTAAAAATTTTTATATCTACAAAAAAATATTTTTAACTTTTTTTATAAATTTTTGAAAATATAAAAATATATTTTTATAAACTTAAAAAATTTTAAAATTTTAAAAATTTCATAAATATTTATTTTAAAAATAATTTAATCAAGTTGCATTGCTATTTGAGCTAATTTTTATTAATTAACGTTAAAGTTAAACTTTTTTTAAAAAATTTGTATGGCTTAATTGTAACAATTCTTTGAAAAAAGATTCAATATAATTCAAAGTTCGATTGGGATAAAAAAAATATTAAGGTCAAATATAAATAAAGTTGAGTATCCAATTTATACCTTATCCCTTATATCAATAATAAGATGAATTTTTTCTCAAAAAAAAAATCATCATAAGATGAATTTGTTTAACAACACAACTAATGATACCAACAACTAAAAAATGATGACCTTAATAATAGATTTTGTGAAAAAAGAAAATAATATTTATCTGTAGATTTTTAAATAAAGGAAAATTACATAAAAAATCCTAATTTTTGAGGGTACTTTCAAATAAAACTTTATTTAATTTTTTCTTTCAAATATAACCACAATTTTTAAAATGTTATAAGAAAAAACCCTCATTGGATGACTGTACTAATAATAAGAGATGAAACTGTTTTTTTATGATCTATGGGGCCTACTTTGATGATTGTACTAGTAATAGAAGATGAAACCGATACATTTGTCCACAAATTGATATTTTCTTCTCTCCAATCGAGTGTTTCATTTTGGATTAGCAGACTGTTTAGACAGATAAAAGTGCAACTTAGTTATTATAACAAAAAACTCAATATACTAGGTATATAAAATTTCAACTTAACATATTAAGTATATGAAATTTCAACAAAAAACTCAGCATTACTAGTATAGTCATTCAATGAGGGCTTTTTTTTTATAACATTTTAAAAGTTGTGGTTATATTTGAAAGAAAAAATTAAATAGGATTTTATTTGAAAGTACCTTAAAGGTTAAGATTTTTTATGTAATATCCAAAAAAATACTCAGCATTATCTAAAAAAAAAAACTCAGCATCCGACCATAAATCAAGATATATAGTGTGCTAGATGTTTTTTTAGTAAACATATATTTTTTAAGTTTTATGAAATCAGAAAATCCTTTTAATTTTGATTCAAAAAAACGAAAGTCCTTTTAATTTTGGATCATAGCCTCCAAATTTAGCTTAGCTCTAAGCCTCCAATAGCTTACTAACTATTCATAGCATAGGTGTTGTTTTTTATTTTTATTTTTAAAAAAAAAAACTATTTATAGCATAAGATACCCTCAAATAAAGATTATTCTTATTAATTATCTACTTAATTAAGAAGTGGACAATTAATTAGCTGCGAAACCTCCACTTGGAGGTACAATAATGTCCATTGACAACTTCTGTGGAAGTAAAACTACATGCTTACACTTGCCAAATCTACACTCAATATCTAATTGAATTTTTTTTTTAATTCAAACAACCCACGAACATCCACAACATGACAAGTGGCAAAAGGCTGGTTAATCACACTCTAATTAACCTTAATGATGAATGATTAACTAATGATGGTGTAAGCCCCATCATCAATAGTTCATACTATTTTTTTTTTCTCTTATAAAATTTGTACTTCCCCAATATTTTAGAAATTTATTTACTTAAAATTATTTAAAATACTAGCTCATAACTTCACCTTGGCAGCATGGTTTTGACAAAAATATGTTCTTGGAAAAAAAAATTATTATATAAAATATCCAATATATTTTATTTTTCTAGCTTTTGATTTTTTTTTTTAACACTATCATTTGTTGCTATTTCATAAGCTTGCTACTATTTTTTTTTAACATGGCCTAATGGCTTTACAAGGGGAGAGTTAAGATAGATTGAAAGCTCAAACTCTATTATTTATTAAATTTTTTGGCCCTATGACAGATGTTATATATACCATCTATTTTAGACGGATTAAATAATCATGAATATTAGAAATTAATGTTAATGGAAAGATATAATATATACTTATGAAAAATATGTCACCACACTTAGTAAATCCCACTGAAATATAGGAAGCAGTTAAATAGATTTCATCCAGTCCCAAATGATAATCCAATTATGAAATTTTATTGAGCCTAATCAATTAATTTAGAACTCATCCACTGAGACTTGTTGGGTCACTTGTATCTTCAATTATAAAGGTGCATAATGGGATGGGTTTGGTTGGTTTGATAAAGAAAACAAATGAAACCAAAACTCTTATTTTGTTAGTTTTGAGAATTATTTGTTTATTGAATTGGTGTGTGGTTAACTTCAAGGATAGAAAACAACACCACAACAAACACAAAAGTGATAATTTGTCTGCATTCTCTCTTTTGCTTCGTCTCTTCTTTTGTTATGCAAGGACAGTCGCCACAAAATCTTCATCTTTTTCTCTCTTATTATTATTATTATTATTATTTATTTATTTTCTAAGCCTCTAAAAAAAATCTAACTAACATTAATTATGTTGATTAGATTTTCTTCTTAATTTAATTTGAATTTCGAATATTGTATTCACGGCAGATTTCTCAATTTCGATAAAAATAAATGATATACTTTTTTTATAAATTCAAAGAATATATTAAAATATTATTTTTATGAAATAATAATTTTTTTAAGAATAAAAATCACATAATTTTCTTTTTTTTGAAAAATTTTCAATGTAAAGTAAAAAAAAAAAAAACTCAAAATTTGTAACTATAAACATTCACTAAAAACGACATAAAACAGTGCTTTGATTGATAATCACTCTACAATACTTGATTGATATTTCATATGATAAAAAATGACAAATGAGAATATTTTTGGCAGGTAGCATATAACCAAAACAATATTCCCAATAAAAAGTGGCGAATTATAATAAATAAATGGATGTCTCTATCTTAGCTTGATCATGGACGTAAAACCCACTAAAGATTTTAAGAGTGCTATTTTAGAAAAAAAAATTCCTCAAAATGTCTTCTATGATAAGAATATTACAAAATACAAATGCTCACATAATACAATTTTCTTTGTAATTAAAAATTTATTATTAGTGTATCTGTAAAAAAATAATGTAGTTGTCATTTTTTTCTAAAAACATTATGAAATAGAAAATTTTATTTATATTGTTATTGATAATTTGTAAAATTAATTTTTATCTAATTTAAAAATATATATATTTTTCCGTTCTATAATACTTCATCTATTCCTAAATAATTGACATTTTAAAAGTCTAATTTAGTTCCTAAATAATTAATATTTTAAGTTACCAATGCATTTTAAATGCTTTTTTCCTATTCACCCTTATTTAAAATAGAAGAATTAATCTATCAAATTATCCATCATAAAAAAAAAGTGTGAGTAAAAAAAATGGCGATGGCAGAAACGACAACTGCTAACCCTCTTTAATGATTAGGAGGCTGATTTGACTACTTGAAGTAAAAAGAAAATTAAAAAGGTGGATGGCTCCTCGGAGTCCATCATTGACAGGGATACTCAAAAAGAAGAGAGTGGGCAAGAGGACATTCCCAAGCGACGTAAAATTTCTTTTCGTGATGTAATTATGGGGGAGAACAATAACAACCCCAAGAGCTTTACAATGCAAGATTTCTTTTCACAAGTGGATGATTATTCAGATGATGATTTAACTGATGGGGAAGAGGATAATAAGGAATGTCCAACGATTAGGGTGTCGAGGAAAGAGAAAAAAAGGCTGCGGAACAGGTGGACTAGGGCTCTTATCATTAAGCTCATAGGCCATACAGTTGGTTTCAATTATTTGGTAAGGAGGTTGGAAGCTATGTGGTCCATTAAGTCAGTGATGGATGTCATCGATGTGGGGAATGACATGTATGTTGTTCGTTTTTCTAGTCAGGAGGAGTACGAGAGAGCTTTGTTTGAAGGTCCATGGATAATCGCCAACCATTATCTAGTTGTCCATAAATGGTTCCATAACTTCGACCCTGACACTTTTTCTGTCTCCCAACTTGCGATTTGGGTGAGTTTCCTTAATCTTCCATTGGAGTACTTTGACGATGATTTTCTGCTTAAGATTAGGGAACGCATAGGTAAACCTTTAAGAATGGATCAAACTACTTCATCAGCTATAAGGGGACATTTTGCGAGATTATGTATGGAAGTTGATCTCTCAAAACCTCTCATGTCCAAGTTTAGATTACGACGACGAGTCAGGCGGATTGAGTACGAGGCAATGCACTTGGTTTGTTTCAAATGTGGCTTGTATGGCCATAGAAAAGATACTTGTAGGTAAGAGGTAGATCAACAAGAAGCGGATGAAGCAGGTTTGCACCAGCAACTGAAAATTTATGAACCGGTGCCTGAGGTGCTGAAAACTTATGGAAAGTGGATGTTAGTCAGTAAAAAACCTAGAAAAAATAGCAAGCAAGGTGCTACTGATAAGGAAGGCATTAAAGGGGATGGTAGGAAGAATCAAGGCTCGAGATTTGATGTATTAAATAATATATTATAAGAAGATTTTGACTACAACTCGGCTCACCTTAAAGAATTTAAGGCTTTTCCGGCGAATTAGCAGCCTATGTTACAGGAAAGAAATCATGAGAGAAGAAAAGGAAAAATAGTGCAAACTAAGGAAAAGGTTTCCCATGATACTGGTTTCCCTTATAAATCAAGGGAAGTTGACCTGCAGAATGGGGAAAGTAGCAGTAGAGGAAGGGGAAGGAGTTTGAGAGGAGGTAGAAGTTCTATAGGTCGTGGGTCAGGCCCAAGAGTTGCAGTAGCCCTTGACTACCATGTTTTAGTCCAAGGGAACAACACTAATAAGACTATTACTCGGTCCACTATAACCTACCTAACCCATGAATTGGGTGATGATGACCAAAATAGGGAACCTTTAAACCACTTTAACAATCTTGAAGTCCCTCATTTATCCTCTCCAAATATTGGTGCAGATGAGAATATGAAGGTGGATGCTAGCAATGGAGAAGAGGAGGAAGAATTTGATGATGCAAATGAAATGGTTGGTGGCAAGGATTCACTTGAGGTTGATGATATGATGGATGGAAACATGCCAGGGAATGGAACTTCCCAACTCTCTGTGTAATTTTTTAATGCGGATTATTTCCTGGAACTGTCAAGGAATTGGTAACAAGGATTCCTTGTGAGTTTTGAAGGATATGTTGTCTCAGTACAAACCAACTATCTTAGTCTTAATTGAAACTAAGAATAGTGGGGAAAGGGCTGACTTGGTGTGTAGTAAGTTGTGTTTTGATTCCTGGGTTCTGGTAGAAACTTATGGATTCAGTGGAGGTGTATGGCTATTCTGGCATTCTAACTCTCTTCATTTATAGTTGATTTCTTCTGACTCTTAATTTATCCACTGTTAGATCAGAGGTTCAAATGGGGATGATTGGTTACTTACAGCAGTGTATGGCAGTCCAAATATTACTTCACGTAATAAGCTTTGGGAACATCTTCGATTGTTGGGGAGATCTGTTTGCTTACCTTGGTTGCTTTTTAGGGATTTCAATACAGTGCAATTTGCTCATGAGAGGACTAATAGTTTATCTGCAACAAGCAATAGAGACAATTATTTTAGTTTACTTATTGATGATCTTAGGCTTATTGACTTGGGTTTTTCAGGAACATACTTTACTTAGTCTAGAGGTAAAGATGTGCATACTTTTAAAGGAGCTCATTTGGATAGGGCATTATGTTCTATGAACTGGTGTTTATTATTTCCCCAAGCTATGGTCACTCATCTCCTATACTTGCATTCAGATCATTGTCCATTACTTCTTTCTCTTCTTGGTATAAATTCTTAGGGAAGCTCTTATAAAAACTTTCATTTTCATATGGCTTGGCAGTCTCATCCATCTTTTGCTTTGTGGCTTCAACAGAATTGGAACTTAGGGGATGATGCGTTGGTTGTTAAATAGAATATGATTACAGATAAGCTTTAATAATGGAGTTATTCGGTGTTTGGGGATATTTAGAAGCATAAGAGGAGAGCCTAGGCTCGGTTGAGAGGGATCCAACGTTGTTTGGATACTCAAGTCACTACGAATCTTATTAAATTGGAAAAGAAAATTTGAGCAGAGTTGAACTCTATTCTCAACCAAGAAGAGTTAATGTGGTTTCAGAAGTCTTGTTGTGATTGGATTACCTTAGGGGATCGCAATACAAAATATTTCCATCGTGCTGGAACTATTCGCGGGCAAAGAAACAAAATCACTGGGTTATGCAATGACACAGGGGAGTGGATTTATAAGGAGTGCTTTGCTCTTTAGCGTCTGATTATTTTAAAAAGCTTTCTCAAGTAGAAAATAATCATTGCTCTCTACATCCTGGAATTTCTTTCCTGGAGTTACCGATGATTGATTGGAACAAAGTTTTACTTCCTATAAATGTAGAGGATGTGCACGGTGCTCTGTTTGATATGGTGCCTGGAATTGATGGTTTTTCGGTTTATTTTTATCAAAAGAATTAGGATCTCCTTTATCAAGACCTTGTATCTTTTGTTCAATAATGTTTTACGTTGGGTTTAATTCCAAAGGAGATGAACTCAACAGTTATCGTCCTTATCCCTAAGATCCCTCACCTTGAAGTTATTAATCAATTTCGACCAATTAGCTTATGTACAATCTTGTACAAGCTAGTGACTAAGGTGATTGTGAACAGATTAAAAGTAATTCTCCTTCATCTTATAGCTCCAACTCAAAGTAGTTTTGTGCCTTGAAGGTAAATAACTGATAACTATTGTGGTGCAAGAGGTTATTCATACCATGCGGCACCGTAGAAGTGGGAAAGATCTAATGTTGATTAAGCTTGATCTTGAGAAAGCCTATAATAGGCTTAATTAGGATTTTTTACGAGATACTTTGATGCAAGTTGGGTTTCCTTCCTCTTGGATTAAAATTATCATGAATTGTACTACTACAAATGAGGTGTAACTTCTTTGGAATGGCTTTCCTCTTGAACCTTTCACTCCTTCGAGAGGAATTAGACAAAGGGACCCCTTGTCTCCTTATTTGTTTGTTCTTTGCATAGAGAGGTTAAGCCATATGATTAATGAAGCTATTGGTGTAGGTGTTTGGAATCCTATTTCGATTGTTCAAAATGGCCTAAAGCTCTCACATTTATTTTTTGTCGACGACATTGTGCTTTTTACTGAGGCATCAATATACTAAATGTCTATCATTAAGAAGTGTTTGGATTCATTTTGTGAATGGTCTAGCTAGAATGTTAGTTTTGAGAAGTCAAGCATTTTGTTCTCTTCCAATGTGTCTTCTGCTTTTGCAAATCAAATCTCAGGAGTAGTAAATATTCCTTGCACAGATGATATTGGTTTCTATTTGGGGATGCCTACTATTACTGGTCAAGTTTTGAAGGTCACTTTCCATCATATCCTTGATTGGGTTAAGTCTAAATTAGCAGGTTGGAAGACTCACACGCTCTCTTCAGTAGGCAGAATCACCTTGACTCAGAGTTTGCTGAATACTATACCTTTTTATTGTATGCAAACTTTGAAGCTTCCTGTCAACCTTTGTGATGAAATAGATAAAATTTGTAGGAATTTTGTTTGGGGTCATGATCAGGTGCGCCATAAGGTCCATCTTGTGAATTGGGCAACGGTTGAGCAGCCTAAGGATTATGGTGGCCTGGGTATTCGACCATTAAGACTGATGAATAAAGCAGCACTAGCCAAGCTTGGCTGGAGGCTTATGTAAGATCCAGAGTGCCTGTGGAGTCAAGTTCTTCAGTTTAAATATCGAAAGGGGGCTACAGGGTTGGATATGTTTAAAGCAAATTCAAGCACTTCCAATCTTTATTAGGGGACGATGGCAGCTTCATCTCTTCTTCATTCAGGTTCTCAGATGAGGTGCATAATGGTTTTTCAACAACCTTTTGGCTTGATACTTGGTTAATTTACACACCTCTTTATGAGAAGGTTATTTCGGAGGTTCCCTTGAATGAGTTGCAAAAGGTTATTTCGGAGGTTCCCTTCAATGAGTTGCAAA
Organism: Mallotus repandus; assembly: GCA_949671775.1. Classification (NCBI taxonomy): domain Eukaryota; kingdom Viridiplantae; phylum Streptophyta; class Magnoliopsida; order Malpighiales; family Euphorbiaceae; genus Mallotus; species Mallotus repandus. The sequence goes on from CATIWM010238448.1 coordinate 18,319, forward strand.
ATTCAGTTGCGAGTTATTGAAGCCCATCTGGTTGGTGTTTTGATACCCTTTATAATTATCTTCCTCTAGATATCCTATCTTTGCTCATGTCAGTTACTCTGAGGTTTGATAATGAAGCTAAGGATTGCTTGACTTGGGGTGTTACTCCCTTAGGCCACTTTACAATTAAGAGTGCTTATGCTTCACTAAGAATGGGGATGGGGGATATAGTGGACAATATCTAGAATTTAATTTGGCATGTCAAGGTTCCCCAGCAATATCAAGTTTTACTTGGTTGTTGGTGCATGGCAAGGTCATGACTAACGTAAAAAGGGTTAAACATGACTTTTCCCAAAGCGAGATGTGTCCTTTATGTAAAATGCAGAATGAGACTATTCTCTACTTGCTTCGGGACTGTAATTTGGCTATGCAGATTTGGAAGAACCTGCTTAGTCCTTTGATGTGGCAAAAAGCTCAAGGTCTTAATGTTAGTGACTGAATCAGATCCAACTTGAAAGGAGAAATTCATAATGGTAGTAGAACTTCTTAGAATGCTCATTTTATGATTACGGTTTGGTGGTTGTGGAAATGGCGTAATGCTAGTGTTTTTAATTAGACTACCTCTACTACTTAGGTGAGGTTAGCTTTTTTAAACAATTTGTGGCGAGATGTAGATTTGGCCTTTGTCTCACAGTCTTCTAGTTGTAAGGGTCCTAGGAGAGTGATGATAATTAAATGGGCTGCTTCACCTCAAGGTTGGTGGAAATTAAACATTGATGGGGCTTGTAAAGGAAATTCGGGTATCGTTGGTGGTGGTGGTGTGCTGCAGGATCATCATGGTAATTGGATCAAGGGGTTTACATGCAATGTAGGTTCATGTATTGCTTTTATTGTTGAGTTGTAGGCAGTGTTTAGAGGTTTGGAAATGGCATGGGTTGCGAGTTGCTCTCGCCTTCTGGTGGAGGTTAATTCCAAGGCTATCTGTTAAGTTTTGATTGGAAAGAATGTTCATGTCTTGGCTGCTGCTAATTTGATTTTCAAATCCAAGGAACTACTTTCTAGGAATTGGGATGTTTCGATAATCCATGCTTATCGAGAAGCCAATCATGTTGCGGACTGATTAGCGAATTTCTCTCTGCAACAAGCGTATAGTGTTCAAGTTCATGAGTTCCCTCCTCATGGTGCTCATTTGTTGTTAAATGATGACTCCTTAGGAGTTTCATTTCCTAGAGCTATTTCTGTGTAATGGGTTTTCCCTTTCTCTGTATAAAAAAAAATATAGGAGAATTAATTAAAAAAATATCTACTTATTTTAAAATTTTATATAAAATTAATAATTAATTGAAAGAATTATTATAAGGATAGTATATTATTTTACACATACATTAATATATTTTTTAATTTATATAAAAAAATTTAAATAATAATTATTTAATAATAGAGAGAATATATTAATATTTAAGTCCATTAATATTTAGATATTTCTCATCAACCACAAATAAAAAGAAATACTTATTAATGTAATTTTATTCTTTTCTTTTTTAGTGAATTGGACATGCTCATTGTGGTGGGGCATTGGGAAAATCGTCGCAATTATTGACTTCCAACAACAATGACAAATGCAAGTGATTGGGGTTGCTGCATTGCTTATATGACTAATAATCCAATGTAATTTTATTCAATTATTATTTTGATTGAAACTTGAAAGTGACTTCTTAATTAGATATCAATGTGCTTTCTTTTTGGGGGGTTACAAATCAGCCACAGCGTGCATGTAATGCTAATCAACATTTTCATGTCCATTAATTACATGCTTGTAGTTATTCCAAATTTAGTGGTTCAGATGATGAATATTATAAAATGAGATTATAAATTTAATTTCTTACTTGATCTATTTATTAAAAATATATATATTAAATATCATTGTAATGGTGGAGAGGAATAGAAATGAATAAAAGTTAATGTCTATTTTTTGATATCTAATATATGATAATTATAAGAGTTTTGATTATTTTAAATTTTAATAAATCTATAAAGCATTATCTGAAACAGCAATTTACCAGTCCATGGCACCATTAATTTCACCATTGGGACGTTTTTTTTTTCACTTCAGTAATTGCATTGACACTGCAATTTTTATCATTGTCACATCTCACAACAATAGAAAACTCACAATTAGTCTCTTTCATGATTGTGATGACTACTATGTTACTGTCTCTAAAATTGCAAGGCATATTTGCTACTTAATTACCTTTTCCTAAATTTAATTTTGCATAATTCTTTATGTTTTTTTAAGGAAGATAGAATTTTTATAAAATAGAATATTCACAAAATAGAATTATACCAATTATAATTACACTAATTATAATATGACATGTAACTAAATTAATCTTTAAATATATCTGAATAATGTAGCCAACCTTTATTAATTTGAATATTTTTTAAAAAAAATTTAAATTTAATTTTATATATAGAGAAAATAAATATTAAAAAAATTACACTTCCTATTAAGTTCATTCTGCTCGACCGAATTACTCATAATTTTATTATTATTGGATATTAAAAGTAATTTTTCAAAAATGTATAACTTAAATAATATTCATTTATTACTGGTAAATTCTATACCCATGACCTTAACCTCAATGTGGAGGAGATTTTGCTGATGAATTCACACATCATTTTGTGTATATTATTCTAACCTAGAATGACCCATTCAGGCATAGATTCCTAGATTAAGAAATCCAAAAAAAAAAAATCCCCTTAAATTAATGGCTAAAGAAATGGAAGAATCAAGATACATTTTGGGGTTTGGCTAGGTCAAACCTATAAAAAAAAAATCACAAAAAAGAATTGCTAATACAAAGAATATTTCCATCTGGTACTTTCTTGCTTCTCATCTAAAAAATTAAAGGGGACTTTTACATATGGTTTCAAAAGAGGCTGAAACTAAAAAACAACAAATAGATATGAACAAAGTAATGTGACCATTTCAGCTCTTCTTTTACTTTTTGACAGGATCTTCATTTCCTTTTTATATAAATTGCTAACACTACACATCCAAAAACCAACTAAAACCTGAACTAATCATCAAACTGCCAACTACCCAATAGACAACAACGCTAAACAACTTGAACACACGCAAGAACAGAATTGAAGATCATGGGCAGGAAGAGAAAGAGTAGTGGTGAAAATGTTGATCATCAGGACAAGAACTCTAGTGAAGGAACAATGGCTTGGGATGAGATGGTGAAAGAAGCTGCTGAAGCAGCTGCACTTGGAGGTGTCAGGAGAGCAAGAAAAAGATTTGTTGGTGTCAGACAAAGGCCATCAGGAAGGTGGGTTGCTGAGATTAAGGATACCATACAGAAAATAAGAGTGTGGTTAGGCACTTTTGATACTGCAGAAGAAGCTGCAAGAGCTTATGATGAAGCAGCTTGCTTGCTTCGTGGCGCGAATACAAGAACAAATTTCTGGCCTTGTTCTCCTTCTTCTTCAACAACCCCAGCTCTTCCTTCAAAGATCACTAACCTTCTTCTTCAAAGACTCAAAGCAAGAAACAATGCTTCTTCTTCTGTGACAAACTCTCTGCCTGCAGGTAATCACCAAGAAAAGCAAGAAGTTGGGGAGCACAGAGAAGAAGAAGCAGATTTCTCAGCAACCCAATTCACTGATTTCCTTGATGATCCTGAAGACTACGCTGCTTGTGATGATAATATCAATAGCACTTGTTTTTCAAGTGCTATTGATTACATGACAAGTAGTCTTCAGTCAGGTTTAACTGAGAAAGAAGATAGCACCACTTTTGATTATAACTGGGGTGATAATGATATAACACAATCTTGTTGTGGTGATCATGGCAATGATTTAGGAGGTGAAGGTGAAGAAGATGGTGAAGAAGAAGAAGCGAATGAAATAAGTGCCTTAGATTTCCAATTTGTTGATGATCATGTTGGATCATCCTTTTACTACTCTCCTTTTGATATTGCTGAAGAGATTGATGAGCCAGTGGATCCTGAAAGCTATGGAGATGAACCTGCAATGCTCATGAAGAGAATGAAATACGAAAGGAAGTTTTCGGCTTCTCTTTATGCCTTCAATGGAATTCCTGAATGTTTAAGGTTGAAGCTTGGATCAAGAAATGTCATGGGGAGAGAAAGGTCTGCCCAATTAACAAATCTTCGAAATGCATGTAACAAGAACAAAGGGGAAGAAAGGAAAGCAGACGATGAGAACATGGAAACGATGGAGAAGAAACAGGAGGAGATCCCGCAAAGCTCAAGTGAAATGGGGTCTTCTGATTCCTCCTCTTTGAGCAATGATGGTGAATTGTCACTTTGGAGCTCACTTGATCTTCCACCAATCTGCTTTGTTAACTAATTTGGTTTCAGGATTTTCATTTCACTTCATTAGCACTTCATGCTTCTACTTACAAGTCAACAGCAAGTCACAGCCCAATCCATTTCAGGAGATTGTGATCTTTAGTTATGAGCTTTTTGATGTTTTGTCATGTTCATGAGTTCGAAAACAACTAATCCAAAATTTAGAACATATACAACAAAATATGTAACATTTGAAGCTTGGTTGTAGCACTTCAAATGTAAGAGGAAATGAACATTGTCTTTATTTTTCTGAGTTATTACATTTTGACAATTTCTTTCCCGAACTTAGTGGGTCATTTTTTTTTTTTCTTCAATTCCAGTTCTTATCAGCTACACCCTCTTCTTATGTTGCTTTGTTTGTACTAGCAAACACAAATTGAAAATGAAATCACCTGTTTAAAAAATGCAAGAAGTAACATTTCACTGCCTTCGCCAACTGGATTGCCATTGGGAGAGCCTGAGCTTCAGCAAAAAGAGTGGAAGAGGCAAGCCCTCAATCCCTCAGGCAGAAGGGAGATGTCGTTTTGCATATGAACAGTAAAAAAGAGGATTTGCCTCCTAGCAGTAACCCATCCCCAAAATCAGAGCATAGAGCAATCCGGCTCAGATTCTTCTGTTACAGCCATCAACAATCTTTCATTACAATTTTGGCACACAACATTCAGTCCAGCTATCCAGATGAATGCAGCATCTATATTTAACTACACCAGACTTGGGGCTTGCCAGGATCCGCAAAGAGGAAAAACAGGGCTAAAGTTTGATTTCGCTGCACGTAAATGTCTTGATTAGCAATAATAGACTCACGAAGAAGCTTAGCAGCTCTAGCATTTGCACTAACAGGAACAGGGTCCCTTCAAAAGTAGCTGAATACCTGTAAGTTGATATAACAATGGCATATATAGCTATTTTTATTAGCATTAGCATTGCAAGGGGAGATAACTCCATGACGTAGTTGAAAAGATAGCGGTAATTTTGAGGTAAGATCAACATGCTCATACTCTAACAAGGTTAAAAAGTTAGTGCTATAAAAATTCCTAACACTTAGAAAGTCTTGTATCAAGTATTGAAATGCCATGCAATGTCTAACATCAAGTGTTGTGATGCAAACAAATCCTAAGATCGATCCTAGAGTTCCTTTAAAGATGGTACAAAACCACGTCTCTTTATAGCATTTCCAATAGGCTTTTTATTTAAGCAAAATTCTCTATTTCGAATATTCAAACAAAAAAAAATAGTCTCCAATATATTCACTATATTTTTATTTTAGAATAGAAAGTTGATTTGACTCTCTACTTGTAAAAAGTCAAATTTTACTCTCTATTTTAAAATGTTTCAATTTTCTATGCAAAATATTAAGTGATATTTACCTATTTATTGAAAATTTTTTTATCTTTCATCAAATGATGAAAAATAATTAAATAAATAGAGAGAAATCTTATAAAAATAAATGAGAAAAAAATTAAACATTAATATTTATTGGATTAAGCAAAATGAAGATTAAAAATATAGAGAATATTGGAGTTATATAAATTTTTTCACTTTTTATATTTAAAATTTCTTTTAGATGCAAAGATGTTCTTTAAAATAAATAAAATAAATAGTACTATTGTTCTTATTTCATTGTAAGCTATGGCTAGGCCTGATGTGCTCCACAATAAACAGTACACTTCTTAAACAATATCAGGACTCCTTAAAACATTACCAAATTCCTTCTAGGCATGATACATGCTGGTGCAATTATTTGCACCACACCGCCAGGGAATTTTAGGATAAAAGCTTTACTTAACGAATTATTTTCCCAGTTCCCATGATACAATCCACATGCAGAAGTGATTGAAGCAAATAATGCTTGCATTGTTCAGCATAACAGTTGTTACAATACAGTGATATATCTTATCATTCTCTTCTTCTGTTGATTACAAGAACTATCTCCACACCTCCAACAACATTTACAAATTTGGCTGCTCAGAGAAGCCAAATCAAATATAACATGGAACACAATTACAAAAAAGCAGCACATGCATAGAAATTGTAAGGTTAATTACAACCTTATACGCAGCAGCTATAGAAGAGCTTATCCTTGGAAGTAATAAAATTCCCCACAGGGTTAACAGCATTGAAAATACTCCTAGTGATAAGTGAAAAATCAGAGCAGACTGTCCAAAACAGACTACTAGCGATGTTTGCCAATTTCAACTTTGAAACTTGGCTTCCACATCACAAATACCCGCATATAAAATTGAGGGAGAAAGTAAAACAGTAAACATAAGAGTAACACTGTATGAGAGTTATTTACATCGTGACTTCTTATTCACAGGAGTAACAAGAGATCCCTGGATGGAAGTCTTCTTGAGAGCCTACTGTTTCTCAAGTTAAAGAACTCGGAGTTGTGCAAGAAACGCAGCACAGAGATCCAAGAAGAGAAACTGGGGTCCTTGTACCCTTTGTAAGTCAAGCAGGTACTTTTCCTCACGAGTTTTGTAAAGCTGTCAAGATCATACAGCAATATGTAATTACATCAGCTTGATATGTTTAGTGAATAATACTTGCAATACTATGATCATTTAAAGCAAGCTAATGCCATGAAAAGTGATCCTGTACCAAGTGACTATCATTTAGAGCCTTCTAATATTAACAGCTGTAAGCTTTTTTTTTTTTTTTTCCTTATCAGTGTAAAACCAAAAGATGCCAGCAGAAATACATCGTCTACACATCCACCCACCAATCTCCCATGTCATCTTCCACTTATTTTCAATTAAATTCTCTCCAAGAAGTCCCATAAAACAGCAAAACAAACAACAATAAATTTGAGATATCTATTTACCTGCACTTCAAACTTAATTACATTTGGTGACTTAGTGACTCCATCATTCTCAATAATATTGGATTCATCCCCAAAGAAATGGTTATTCTGCACAGGGTCATTGACCATGCCTTCATGATGACCAGGAATGCCAGGAATCCACCTGCATTTCATATTGTAGTGACCAATTTTCTTCCAACACACATTCAGTTCTTGAAGAGCTTTGAGAACTTCTGTCATTATTTCACGAGGATGGGCTCTCGACTGTCAAATGGAACACAACAAATATTATCAATTATAATAAACAAACTTAAGTAGCTCAACATAGCCTTCCACTCCACCACCAATACAGATAATAAACAAATAAGGTTGGAAACACGATACTAAATAGGCACTTAAGACAGAGACCCTGAACTCTTACGCATACCAATCCATCAAAAAAAATTTGCCTAACTATACATCAAATACTCTGACTTCTTATGCATGCAAAGCAATAAAAAAATATTCATCTTGAAAACTATGCATGCAATGCAAATTGGCTCCTAGCAACATTTTCAAATCTTAAAAGCACCGAAACTTGACCTGAAGTCCAAGAGCCCACTTTCTATCAACTGGAAACTGCGATTTTAAACTCATCCCTTGATAGTCCATGTATCCTGGAGGACGGTGCCCAATAGAAGGAGAAGAAGGTTCACTCGCATGCATACGGTTGAAACCACAGTCCTGCAATAAAAATAAATAATGAACACATAAGATCAATCAAGAGGAACTGTAATCCTAGAAAAAATGCTAAAAGAAGAAGTCGTAGAAATCCCAGAAGTGGAACTTGAAAGTCAGTGATGGAAAGAAAAATACAGAGACAATTTTGTTCACATGATAGATTGTTTTCTCAGGCAGTTCTAATTACCAACAACTAGAAGGCAGCATTCCCCAGTAACATCCCAATCCCAAATATTTTGGGCAGAGAAAAATAGTAGTGGCCTTTACATTCAAGCCTAACCACCAGCTATAACTTGGAGAAGCTGTTTTTGAAGTGGTTTGGGCTAAGTTTCCTAAGAATACACAGACCAGGTATGACTGGGCAGTTATAGCAATAAATTACAAACAGGAAAAAATAAAAAAATAAACGCACCATTGTTTCTTGAAACTCAGCTCCAAGATAGCCATTGGCAACGCGAAACCTATTGTCCAATAACAGATAGTATGCAACTGTAGCCTGAAACCATTGTAACAAACAAGGCAACATTTAGTTACTGTAGCCTGTAGGTACAAAGAATGTTTAAAGAAAAATTGCAAAGTAAGTTGAAGAGAACAAACATCATTCTGTATTCTGTTGCGAAGAGATTCAATAAGTTGGTTCCTGTCAAATCCCATCCTGACCACTTCCTGGACAATCTCTTCATCAATCTGCATAGAGGACAGATTGTTTGTATAACCCTCAGCAACAAAACTCCCTATGTCTACAATATTAAAAAGCACACATGCCATATGTATCAACACAAACATCCCATGCATTATCAAATAGTTGGGAAACCATTCAAGTGTAGCATATCCAATTCAATTAAGCAAAAGGGAGTATCAAGAAGAGATTACAATGGTTTCCATTCTAGTAAAGTTTTATTGTCACGCTGATTATTTCACATATTAATCCTAAATAAAATTGTAATGGGTTCTTACAGGGGACTGAGCCTTCTTTTTATAAAAATTTATGTAAATTAGGGCTTTGGAAAAACCTAGGGCCATTTTGCATTTAAAGTTTAATAGTTTTATAAAGGACACTACAATTTGCTTTTAATGGCTCATTGAGAAATACAATCTCATATTTGAACATCATTCCTCTCCTCTATTCTACTTTTCTAGAAGTTATTTATATGCCCTAGCTTTGGGAATTTCGACCATCTCCATATAACTTCCAGAAATTAGAAAACTATTCTTATTTACAAGGTTTCACTAGAAAAAAAATATATGGAATTTTCGAATCTTTGTAACATGGTTTCACTAGGGATAGATCATCAAGGACACAAAATGTACTAACAATTTCTGGTGACAACCACTGAAAAAAAAATGTATTGCATGCATAATAAAAAATGCCAGCCATGTGTCCCCCTGCAATAGAGCTACTTTGCTGTACTCAGCAGAACATAAAACATTGAAGTACCTTATTAATAGTTCCAAATGCTATAGCTTCACAATTTGTCGCCACATTAACAATGCTACACATAAGACAAGGCCATCCAAAGCAATGCCAGATCTCATGCAAATATGCTCTAATCTATCACAAGGATATGCACCATATAATTTAAATGAATCAGCTTCCTTATCAGCAAGATTGAACTAGAAATCTACACTATTTTCCACTTTTACATAAGAATCAAAGGCCACTGATGCTGATTTAAACAATACCAGAGTCATAATTCATCCTTTGCTAGAGCTTAGTAAGGCAAATCAAAAGTTACCAAACCTTTTTAGCTTGCTGCATTGTATCTGGTGGAGGGACTGCCAAATAACGTGGAAGGCGAGCTTGAAACCATGGGTGTTGACGGATTTCTGGGATAGTCATTCGCTTCATTGGATCAACCACAAGCATCCTTGGGATCAAATCTCTTGCACCGGGTGATAAATGGCTGGGAAGGGTATATATCCCACCCTAAAGACAAAATCAATGTGAGTTTAGGCACAATAGACTAATTGACTTGCAAGTAACAACAAAGTTATTAAAGGTGCGCCTGAAACACAGAAGGCACAAGCCCTAGCACCTCAAACACTCAGGCTGGCAGCATTAATGAGGTGCATGCCTCAAAACATTTAAGGACCGCTATAACATTTTAGTTTACATGTTTTTTTTCTTTAATTCTTTTTCCATATATAAATCTCCAAGAATGATCTTGAAGCGTAAATGACCTTGCAAAAATCTCATGCATGCCAAATCAAAATAAATTTCTAGTTCTTTTACTTTGTTGTCTTGCATGCCTCATATTATCAGCGTGCACCTGCATATTGCACCAAGTGCCAGCGCCCCATGACCCCTAGGAACTATGAGGTGTTTGTTTTCGCTATTGGGATGTAGCTAGTAGCTGAGCTGGTATAGCTATTAGATACTCAAACTACACCAGTCATATAAGCTCCAATTTTGAGCTTCTCACTAACAGTTCTTTTCTTAAAAATTATATTCACTATCTTATCTTTACCTTTGTAACTTTAACTAATTATCATTGCTTAATAAATTATTATTTGGAAAATTATTAAAATTATTAATAAAATATTAATATTATAGTTATTAAAAATATTAACCACACATAAAAATATTAAAAAATTATATTAATAAAAAAATTTTACAACTCATTATTTCTAATATTAATAATAGTAAGAATATTAGTATTTTCTTTAAAATAGACTGTCTAATAAAAGTAGATATATTTATTTTTTGAAATTCTATAAATAAAATCATCTACATTATTTTTTATTATAAGCATTAAATAATTTTTTTTATCATACATACTATTGTTAATATTTATATCATATACTATACATATAATGTCTATATATGTAATTAAATACACTATCAACAACCGCTGTTATAATTTTACCAAACACTTAATATTGGTTAGCTATCAACTACCAGTCACCAGTTATTAGCTACCAGCAAACAATCCTATGAGTAACATTATGACAAAATTTAAGACATAGAAACTGAATTAGCTCACGATAATTTTATGCCAGCTAATTGGTTTTTAAATTTCCAAAAGAATTGTTCTAAAGAGAGAAAATTCTTGTGCAATAAAAGAGTAGTTTTTAATATTTCACAAAAGCAATGTATTAGAATATTGCAAAATATGTTAAATATGTTAGAAATATAAATAATATCAATCAGGAACTTAAGACAATTTTGAAAAAAGAAAAACAGGCAAAGGAGCTTGATAGAATGAATAGATTCCAGTGACCTATGGATTCCACACAGTTGGACAGTCTACCGACGTGACAAGAATGCAGGTACACTGTTGGACAAATTTACATTCAGATTCAAGAACATCTGCAATACCTTGATTTTCTTAAAAAGGTTGGGGATGTTTTCATCATCAAAAGGAAGGGTGCCACAAAGAAGAGCATACAATATGACACCACAGCTCCATACATCCACCTCAGGCCCAGCATACAATTTCCCAGAGATGACCTACAAATGAACAGAATAAACTTCGAATTAAGATCATTGAACAATTGTACTACCAGTAATGTAACAACTTAGCACCTCTGGTGCAGAGATATGCCATGAATAATGGGGTCAGGGATATCTTTTAAATCAGTGCAACAACTCCACACCTCTGGTGCAGCATAGTTTGGGCTTCCACAACTTGTCTTTAGAAAATGACCGTCTCGCATTATATTGCTCAACCCAAAATCTGCTATCTTCACATTGCATTTAGAATCCAAAAGCAAATTCTCAGGCTTAAGGTCTCTATGAACAACCATGTTCCTATGGCAGTATTCCACACCAGAAATTATCTACATCCAGACAATAATTTAGCCAACCAAAAAAATGTCATAATGAAGATAAACATAGGAAAAATGCACTGCATATCACAAGCAATTCATACCTGCTGGAAGAAATTGCGTGCCTCCTCTTCATGTAGCCTACCCTTCTCCACAATATAATCAAAGAGCTCGCCAGACTTCACGTACTCCATCACAACATATATATCATTTGATGTTTCTATAACCTCATAAAGTCTTATAATGTGAGGATGCATGAACAATCTCAAAATTTTGATTTCTCTTCTCACTACAAAAAGAAAAAATAAAAGGAGAAAAAAAACATTATCAGCTTCTCATAAACAGCAATAACAAACTACACAATAACAGAATTCAAAAAATCTCTTGACCTATATAAAAGGGACAAAAGAAAGAATGAATTTCTTATTAAAGCTTCCCTGAAAAATGTCTGACCCCAAAAAATACTCAGTAATACATCTTTATTGTTTCCTTCACCACATTACAGGCCTTTTCTCAATTCCATATAATTTATAATAACAAAGAAAGTATATTTCACATATACATCTAAAAAGCAAGATAAGAAAAATAAAATCTGCACCTTTTTCTTCCATCTCCATGTTTTTTATCTTTCGGCGGTTAAGTATCTTAATAGCAACTTTGTGGCCTGTCAATGCATGCTCTGCAATTTTCACCTTGCCAAATGACCCAATTCCAAGAGTTTTTCCAAGTTTATAATTCGGTAAACACAAATCAGCACTACTGACTACTCGGTGATTTGACCCATCCATTTTCCTAACACACAAGTATGAAAGAAAATAAATAAAACAAACAAAGCTCTGCCAAAAACAAATGCATTACATCAACATGACAATAAACTCCAGAGCCGCAAGAATATCATGTAAAAGAAACAGCAGCAGATGTTCCTTCCTAACAGTCATTTATAACAAGTTTCTTCTCGAACGATTACACACCATCATTTGCCTTTCGATAAAAATTCCTTATAATCATTCATTTTTTTCCTCGTCCGCACACAATCTAAAGCAAAAACAAGGATGAGATGACAAGGCTTCTTGGGGACTTTTAACAGTGACAGGCACTATAATACAACAGAATCAATAAAAAAAAATGCATTATTTTCACAATCCAACAAAAATGAAGCAAATATCGTAAACTAATAAATACTGCAAAATCAATAACATGATTACACTAAAAAAACAATCAAGCAGCCAAAATTACTTCAATCACAACATGCACTAATAAAAAAATCAAAACTCCAATTTTTTCCATTAACATTAAAGTTTTAACAAATTGGAGCTACCACAATAATAATAATAATAAATTCATTAAAAGAAACAATTCCTCAAAACCCTAGATTACACAGATCTTAGAAACGGAAAACAAAAAAAAAACGCAAAAATCGAACTTCAAATTCAGAGCAGAGACTTACCGATAAACGGAGAATCAAAAGGGCCAAAAGCGACAAAACAACAATCGATCTCTAACAGAATATAGAGAAGGAGAGATTGAAAAAAAAAATTCAAGAGGTTGGATTGGTTCTCCGATGATGAATTTAATTAGTGATTAAGAACACTAATCATGAATTAAAAAAGCAAAACCCAATCGAATTTTTTCATTTTTCTGAATTTTGGGGGAGGGTCCTTTGAGTGGGTTAATCGTATGTGAGGTGTGGAGTTGCAGATTCTCCAAAAACTATTTTGTTGCTGTTTTGTTCGGTTGAGTATGTGAAATGACGTGATGCCCAATACATGTATTCAGAAAATTGTTTTGATATGGGAAAATCTCAGGGGTAAATTGGGGAAAATAATTTTTTTGGAAAAAAAATGAAAAAGTCAAAAAAGAAAAGGTGAAATAGTAAAAAATGGTATAGAGTGAACAAAGAAGGGATTATTATTATTATTTTGGTTGAAAGTCAGCTTTTTGATGATGTTGCTGAGTCATTGACATGTGTGTAAATGTTGTTATTTTATAATTTATTTAGTTTTATTTTTTTGCATATAGCACAAAATTTAAATTTATAATTTTTTAATACGAATTTTTATCATTAGGTATTTAACATTTAGTGATGGCAAAAAAAATGTAACATTTAGTTAAAACTAGTTGTATATCCACACGTTGTGTGGAGTATTTATTAATAAATTATTTATTTATATTTTAATATATTTTATTAGTGAAAAATTTAAATTATAGGATAAATATATATAATAAAATTTACATAGAAAATTTATATAGATTGAAAAATAGTGTAATAAAATTTTTTAGCATAAATAAATAGTATAATAAATTTCTACTAATAGTATAATAAATAGTATAGAGGTTTATTCTGAAGTATTGATATTACATATAAAGTTTTAGAAGTAAATATCAAAATATAAGATTAGTTATAAATTTAATTTTTGTTACCATAATTTTTTAGTTATAATAAGATTAGTTTTTAAAATTATTATATTAGTATTAAAGTATATATAGTAGTGTTTTAGTTGAAAAATAATACTAAATAAGTATTATATTATTATACTTTAAAATTTTTTTAAAAAATAAAATTTCTAATGGTGTGAAAAAAATATTTGAGTGATTTAAAATAGAAAAATATGTAGTATATAATTATCTTTAGAATTTTAGTAGTATCAAGATATATATATACATATATAATAGTGTTTTAGTTACAAAATAATACTAAATAAATATGATAAATGTTTTATTTTTAATAAAAAATTAGAATTTTTAATAATTTGACACATTAACTTTTGGAGTGAATACTCAAATATGAGATAGGCACTTGTCAAAACTTTTAATATAGAATATAGATTCAATAATTAAATGAAATGGTCTTAAAATAAAATTCATTTCAATTCTACTATGATGACGATAACAAGGTTGTTAGTTTGGATGATGATAACAATGTTGTTAAATTCTACTATTGAGTGTTCTTTTCTTTGTTAGACTTATAGCTTAATTAGAGTTATAATTTAATTAAATCAGCTTAATTAAGTCCCTAAGACCCAATGAAAACATTATAAATATCATAGTTTGGTGCTGCTTTAAAATATTTAATAAAGTTTTAATTTGATTAATTATCTCATCACATTCTTTCAAACAAAAATTTTATCCCATCACATTATTAATCTAATAATGATAAAATATTTAACAAATACATCAATAAAAATATAAAAATATTATTACTTACACATAAAAATTTTTAAATGCGAAGTGTAACAACAACTGATAAAATGTTATTTATATCAATGAACTCGAATTTTCTTTTTATAAATGGAAATATAGATATATATATATATATATATATATACACACACTACGACAGCTTTGCCCCTTTGAATTTACCCGGCTTGAACTTAGGAATAGCGGAAACTTCTATAGGATAGCTACTGGATATCAGAGGCATCATATCCAAAAAGAGAAAAGTAAAACCAATTATGACCAATACGAAAATCATCTCCACCCTAGATGATTGCATATAAATTTCCACACTTTTAAGTTAGAAATAACAGTAACAAAGGCTCGAAACAAAATAAAACTTACAGAAAACAATTACTTCTTTACAGCAAATTTCAGAATTGATGTAAATAACAAAACCTAAAAAGTGGCAGCTACTGGAAGCATTGTTGAGTTACACATTTAGTAATCTGGAATTGACCTAAACTGGTATCCCTTTGCACCTCTCCATGAATAATATGCTATCCGAGTTTCGTAGAAACTTGAGCCACAAGCAAAAGTCAGTGAAATGCTGGTCAATTGAGTCCACAAGGGGACTTCATTAATGCATACAACACTAATGCTTAAGGAATCTGAAATTCAAGGTAACATTATATTGTATGTTGAAGATTATATGCAAAACAAAAGAAATAATTGAAGGTTCCCAAATAGCATTGTGAAAAATATTACATAATAATGGCAAGACAAAGATATACAGGATGTGCACTATAGCGTGACTGACTACATCTCAAGATAAAAGACCAAATTCTTTGAAGATTTCTTCATACAATTGAGGTCCTATTCTGTAACATGCTTTTATGGAGTGTATCCGTGACGGGTCTTGATCCTTAATTCCACAATTAAAAAACTTTCAGTATATCCACAGCGTTTTTCTGAATTTAAGAGAATGGCCTTATCATTTCTAGCTTACTACACCAAACCCTCTTTGTTTTAATCAACAATATCATGGCTTTTGCATGACAGGGCAAGTTGTCTTCAAGAACATCTATAGAACCACTAAAGATGACAATAATATTAAACTAAGATCATTCAATATGTTTAGAAATCAGCTTTTGCAGCAACTTCAAAAGAGAAAATGAATTCAGTTTATCCTGCCACAATGTGACTATGGTCTTTCCCACTACTTTTGACACAACAAAGAGTAGGGATCCTGCTAGGAAAGGAATAGATTTCTAGAGCAGTATAACACCAACTTGTTCAACATAATTGAAGAGAAAAAGGAACAAAAATCAAATAGCCAAAGTTTCTACCACCATACAAAAGTCTAAAATGCCATTTAATTCGTTAGTGATCCAAATTCTACACAAAATTCTATAAAAAAAACATTATTCGCATGCACAAAAATCATCAAAATTGAATAACCAAGAAAGAATCATAGATTGTCGAAAGAAAGGTTGAATATTTTCTTGCATATCATAGTTAAAGATAAAATTGATCACAGGTAAAACATTTGCTTATCTTGATCAAGTTTATATCTCAAGCTTCGAGAGCAACCACACAAGACTAGCATATAAAAGTGGCTTGGTGGATATGTTTTGTTCATAAGCTATAATTTCCACAATTTTACACTTTGAAAATCATGCATTACTGAAGGCCAAAGAACCTAATGTGCCTATACGAAAATTTGTTGGTTTGTTCCTGCTTCAACTTAGGTTCAACTCTATTAGAAACCCAAATCTAAGAGCAACTGGTTCTTGGTTTAATGGAACAACACAGATACAAGTGTCACAGGTAGAGGATGTGAGAGCCGCTGCTATTATACACCCAAATCCACCTCGTCTAGCTATGTGGATTTCTGAAACTTAAGCAATAAAGCCACTTTACTTATTTCATAATGTCAAAGCCGCAAACCAGACTTTTAATATAATACAGATGGAAACTTCTTTCAACTTGTTTCCAAAAAGTAGTATGATATAAAAGGGAAACAAGTACAACAACAAGGTGCTTTGGAGAGAGGATGAAAATTATAGCTTAGTTGACAGATAGACATAATAAGCAAAAATGATCATTGAGTATTTATCTAACTTCTGAAGAGGCACAACATCCCAGATTATTCGTAAAATGAAGAAGGCACCAAAGCAGTTAAAGAGAAAAGGCTATATAAAATATTGGAAGGCTATATAAAATATTGGTTTGGACCTAAGGGTCTGGTCAAATTAGATCAAATTTCCCTATTCACATTTTCCTACCCTTTAGCTACCTAGGTTTGAGAGCTTACCTACAATTTCAAATAGTAAAAAGCATTTTAAAAATCTGACTCACTGCAATGACTGAATGAATTTTTTATTGAACATAAACCCATTTTTAGTCCAGGACAAATGCTACAAAATCTCTATTTTATTTAGATTACAAGCTAGCTGCATATAGATCGAATGTAGCAATATGATATTTTATTCAGATGCCTGTTCCCTAGTAAATTTATCCTCACATGCTTTCTTTCATTTACTTCCTTTGGTTGGTCTAGAAAATGAACACTTTCTCGAAATTCCTTTCCTCTATATGCTCTAAATTTTAGCAATCACCCATGCAGAGCTTAACTATCTCGTAATTAACCTGTTCTTTTCTTAAATCAAAGAATATATTCATATTTACACATAAAGAATGGAACAAGTAAACATTTCCTAGGTTCATTTACCAAAACACAAATATTTCACTCATAGGCACCATAAACAATATGCAATCAATTACCCATTATGTTTCAACATACCTGGCATGAAAGAAAGGATTCCAAGTGCCAAGAGACCAAAAGCTTGGGACTTCTCTCCACTCATATGACCAGACAAGATGAAGAATGAAAGAAAAAGAAGTAAGGACAAAAGACAGAGCAAAAAGAGTGCAATGGCAATGGATTTCCAAGGGATTTTATCATAAGTTCCAAGTTTATAATCGAATCGATGATCATGTCTAACAGTGTCATAATCATCGGCAACAAGAAGAGGAGAATAACCAACATCACGCCTAGTAGCCATATTTTTTTTTGCAGTACTTCTAAATATCCTTAATTGAAAAATAAATAAATAAACAACCAGATTTCTTTAGATATCATACAAATAACCACATATACAAATTATACAGGAAAAAAAACCATAATCAATTCACACCCACCAGAAGAAACATGCCAACAAGGTGATTTCATCAATAATAA
>CATIWM010238486.1:0-26037 GCA_949671775.1 Mallotus repandus
ATAAATTAGAGTACAATATATTTGTCTCTTTATTACTAATTGAAGTAATATGTCATCAAGGGTAATATGAACTTAGTGTCAAAGCATGATTGAGGAGTGTATAACAAATTCTTAAACTGTCTTTCTTAAGCTAGTCCTAAATTCGGGTTTAAGTAAATAAGGAAAAAATTAATAATAAAATAAAGAGAGATTTGTGAAAATTTACTCCAATGTTCTTAATCACCAAGGGGCTAGGGGCTAGGGCATGCCATGCACCCCATGTTTATTTCTAGTATAGGAGGTGATTTAGAATAAGAGTTGCTAAAGCACTTCAAGTTTGTTATTAGTTGAGTAACCAGGGCTGAGCATGAACTTCATGTTTGGATTCACGTAAAAAGATGACCAATGGCTTCAAGAAGGGTTTGGAAAGTTCTTTTCAGAAAAAAAGAAAAAAAGAAAAAAAGAAAAAATCTCTAGTTTGCTACCCAGTTTATTGTAGTAAAGAGAGATAATTAAGGAATGAGTTGTGCATGAATTGATTGTGTTTAGATATTTTGTTTACATTAATTGATCAAAAGTAATTAGGGATAAAGGTGAAGAGAGTCGAGTGTGTTGGCTTTCATTTATTTTATTATTGATGCATTAAGAGTTGACTAAGTATGTTTGTTTAAGGATTAAGTTATGTATGTATCATGATGATGTTCTTGGTATAGTTTCAGTTTTATATATTTTGCCCGATGACGTGCAAAAGCTAAGTGTGGGGGAAATTGATGAAGCATAATATTTATTGTTTATTTATTCTTTACCACTTTGTTTGATGATAATTTTTATGATATTATGAGCTAATTAATGTGTTTTGTGAATTAGGAGTCAAAATTGAGACATTAAGCAAAATGTGCAGTTTTTAGCTAATTGGCATATTTAACCTCTGAGTTTCGATGAAGGTTTTGGTGTACCTGAAGTCTCAAAACGTGAAAGTGGCCTTCTAGGAAAATGAATTGGACTTCTTAAATTTTTTTAATTGAGCTTATTCATCAAGATCAGAGTTCATTTAAATTGTCCAAATTTGGGCCGAAGTTAGAAGATGTAGATTCATCACTATGTTGTGCATATGTCAGTAACTAGGCCATATCTTGGGCTACAGAGGTCCAATTCAGGTGATTTAAGGCTCTGTGGAAACCTAAGACTCATGGATATTATTCTTATATAGAGCTTAACTTTAGATTTGAAGTTAATTAATGCAAAATTCCTATCTTAAGTTGATATTACTGCAAGAAGTAGAAAGAGATAAAGATAGGAGTTATTGTTTGTAACATTTTAGGAATTTAAAAAAAAGTGCTTAAGAATTCTTTTAATAAAAAGGAGAATAACATAAAGAAATAGTTAAGGGAGTTAATCTTAGTAATGTCCTGATGTTTTAAAAGAGAGGGTGAGGGTGCTTTTAAAAGAGGGAATAAAGCAGAATAAGAAGAATGAGCTTTTAGGAGGAGATGCATTGCTAGACTTTCTTGTTCAGTTTAAGGGAATTTTGAGCCCTAACTTAAGTTGATGGTGCTTTCTTTTCAATAACATTATTTCTTCCTTTTTCCTTTTAAGAAATTGTTGATGTTATTTTGTTCTTATTGTGAATTGATGTTTGCTTTATTAATTTAAATAAGGCATGTTGAATTAATTCATTGAATATTAATTGTTAGATTAAGAAATTAGATTATATAATTGATATATTTTCTGAATCTTTAAGTTGCAAAATAGAAAAATAGGATTCTGGACAAGCTTTCTTATTATTTCTATAAATAACATAACTTAAGTTAAACATCCAAACTTATGCAAGAGTTGCTTATTTCAATTTAATTCCTTCATTATTAATGCAGCTAGTATATTAAACCTAAAGAGATTGTTTTAGGGTTTAAATTGGTTAGATTCAAATTAAAGCTTGTTCGTTAGCATAAGAATTAAGGCAGAATTCTGGGTAATAGAGCTTATTATTACCTAAAATTGTTAGTTTCTTAGGAAGGGAAGGAGTTATCACTATTAATTAAAC
Organism: Mallotus repandus; assembly: GCA_949671775.1. Lineage (NCBI taxonomy): Eukaryota > Viridiplantae > Streptophyta > Magnoliopsida > Malpighiales > Euphorbiaceae > Mallotus > Mallotus repandus. The sequence goes on from CATIWM010238486.1 coordinate 2,021, forward strand.
TTGTCATTTGCAGGGTAAAATTGAACTAAGAACTGAGTTTTTATACATTGCATTTGTTTTCAATTTGATTTAATTTAGTTCAATTTGGAATTTAAACCCCTCCCTTTCCTTTTCTTTTCATTTTTCATAATTAATTTTCAATTAGGATTTATTCAGAATTAGAGTTGTTAATTAAATTAATTAGATTTGGCTACACTTCTTTGTGGAATCAACCTCTACTTATCTTCTCTACAGTTTTGTAATTAGAATATTTAGAGTAATTCAATTTTGGTGTTTACGACGTGCATCACACATCAATACGCATGCAATTATCGTATTTATGTGGGTGTTTTATACCTTGGTAGACATTAAACTTATAGCTAGCTTCTCCCACTCTTAATGTAAGAGTGCCTTCAAAAACATCAATGATGGTTTTAGTAGTGTACATAAAAGGTATATCTAAAATCAATGGTACATCTTCATCTTCCTCAAAATCTAGCACAACAAAATCAATTGGAAAAATGAATTTCCCTGCTTTTACAAATACATCCTCCACTATTCCTTCAGGTTTCTTGATTGTTTTGTCTGCAAACTAGAAGCATATATTTGTAGCTCTAGCTTTACCTAACGCAAGTCTCCTATAGACAAATAAAAGCATTAAATTAATAAAAGCACTTGAATCACAAAGAGCTTTTTTAAAAAATTACCAACAGAGCAAGGTATAGTAAGACTCCCTAGATGTCTGTGCTTTAGTGGAAGCTTGCTTGAAATGATAGCACTACACTTTTTTTATTAAGAGTGATAGTCTTAAACTCTTGTAACTTCTTTTTGCTAGAAATGAGCTCTTTTAAGAATTTAGCATATTTGGGCATCTGAGCTATTACTTGAACCAAAGGTCTATTGATATGCAATTTTCTAAACATCTCTAAAAATTTTACAAGCTACTAATCATGCTTTTGCTTTTTTAGCCTATATGGAAATGGAACTGGGGGTTCATCAGGCTTAGATGGTGGTGTAGATTCTTTCTTTTCACTAATGTTATGCTCCTTCTCTTCCTCTTTAACATGTACTTCCACTTGTTCTTTTTTTTTTCTTTGTGTCTTTTTCTTCTTCCTCAGTAGGTGCAGGTGTACTCTTCTTGGGTGATTGCAATTCTATACCACTTCTCAAAGAAATTGCCTTTTACTACTCCTTAGGGTTCTTTTCAGTATTGCTAGGAAGTTTGCCTTGATTTTTAGAAGATAACGAATTAGCTAACTGACCCACCTGTACTTCCAAATTATGAATAGAAGAGGAATGATTTCTGAACATTAATTAAGTATCCTGATGCATTTGTTCAAACCTCCCCTCCAGTCTTTTAGTAGCCTTATCCTGTTGATTCATTTTGGTTATCACCTTGTCCACAAACTTGTCCATTTTTCTTTCTAGAGAAGCTATTGATGAAGAAGAAGAAGAAGCTTTCTCCTATTGAAATTGAGATTTCCTTTGATGTTGCTGACTATTATTTCCTGTAAAACCTGGTGGTCTTTGAGGTTTCCATTGATTGTTGCCTTGATTACTCAACGGAAAGTTTGGATGGTTCCTCCAACTAGGATTATAGGTGTTCGCCATTACAGGATTTTATTACGGTAACCCTTATTAAATTTACTTACATAATTCATGCTCTCCATGGAAAAATTCTACAGTTGTTGACATTCAATGGTGGGCCATGACAAAGCTTATAAGATGAAAAAATTATTGATAAAATAGCTTTAAGACCCATCTTGTCTATTCTTTTTTCAAGCCGTCTAGTTTGGCATTCATCATAGTCAATCCATCCACATCCAATATTCCACTCTTCCTTGGCACAATTCTTCTATTAGACCACAAGCTCTGAGTATTAGCTATTTCTTCAAAAAGATCCAAAGCATCCTCTAGTGTCTTGGACATAATAGTCCCTCATGTTGTAGCATCAATATTAACTCTGACTATTGGATTCACACCTTTGTAAAAAGATTGAGCCAAGTCCCAAGTAGGTATCAAATGTGTAAGACACTGTCTCTGCAAGTCCTTGAATCTATCCCAATATTAGTAGAAGCTTTCATCCTCCATTTGATAAAAGGAATTATTCTCATTTCTAATTTTCAACACTTTTACAGGTGGAAAGTATTTGTTGAAAAATGTTGTATATATCTCTTGCCATGTATTAATGGAGTTTGGTGGCAAGCTAGTAAACTATCTGTTCACTCTATCAATGGGTGAAAAAGGAAATATTATCAATCTTATGGCATCTGGCTGCACCCCGTTCATCTTAAAAGTAGAATAGTACTCCAAAAATCTAGTTATGTGGCCTATAAGATCTTCATTAGCAAACTATTAAATTGAGAGTTCTAAATCATTTGAATCATTACTGGTTTAATTTTAGAACTATTGGCTACAACTGCCAGTCTCATAATAGGACTTTGATCCCTTTACATATAAGGACTAACAAAATCCCTCATGGTTCCTTGCACATTCTATCAATTCTGATTTTCAGGTTGTCCTGCATGTGGTGGGTCTCACTGATCATTGCCCCCATCTGTGACTTCATTTTCAACATCGTTCATTATGTTTTTTTCTCTCCTTAATCTCATGTGAAAATTTCTATCAATTTCAGTGTCTATGGATATTAATAATTCACCTTGTCTAGTTGTATTACGTGTTGAGCGCATGCACTAGTAAAGCTTCTTATAAAAGATAATGGAAAACTAGAAAAAGCTAAAAATAATGCAAACTAAATAAACTAAAAAAAAGTCTAAATCAAACAACACAACTTTTATCACGGAATCAACTAATCACTCCCCGGCAATAGTGCCGAAAACTTGGTTGTGTGAATCCATAAACTCACGGAGTTGTCCTAGTAGTAAAAATATTGATCCTACAGTGAGTGGATGTTGATTACTGAATTACTCTTTATGTTTATTTGTTTAGACGGTTGAATGAGTTATTGATAAAAATTTAAACTAATCTAGAAAACACAATTAAACTACTACTATAAAATTTATCAATTAAATAGATGTCAAGATTTTTATCCCTGACTCAATATATATATATATAAGCAATCAGTGGTTCATCTTCTGATGAAATTTTTGAGAGAAAGCAAGGAGAGTAGGAAAGCTAACCTACCTTTTCATTTGCTGAATCTGACCTTCGTTCAAGAGTTTAGGCTTCTATGCGAGGAATGTGCTTTCTGACATCAAGTTTCAGCTATGCCAAGAGATTACTATACACACACACATATATAAATATAAGCAATCGGTGGTTCATCTTTTGATGAATTTTTTGAGAGAAAGCAAGGAGAGTGGGAAAGCTAACATACCCTTTCATTTGCTAAATTTGACCTTCGTCCAAGAGTTCAAGCTTCAATGCGAGGAATGTGCTTTCTGACATCAAGTTTCAACTATGCCAAGAGATTACTACTTTGATACGGTTGGTTCCATTGCTCATTTTTCAAGAGAAGCCCCAAAACTTAACTAGTTAATTAACAGGATCATTGCTAACCTATTGGCTTTTCATCGAGATCAGATAACACATAAGAGGGATATACATATACACACACACATATGTATAGACTCAATTTTATCTAAATATATGTCGATCTCTGTATCACTTATAGATTTATTCCATTTCCTAAGCATCTTTAAACATATGAAAGTCTCTCCTGAGCACTCACATAATTTATTGATTATAACAACTACTCAAATGGTTAGCTTCTGCTACTCAAGTAATGAATTACTCTCAATATTGAAGCAAAGCTTCTCAAGGAATATTAACTACTAAACCATCTGCCGACCAATTTGATTAAATTAACAGATTATCATTTTGTTCTCAATAAGGATCTTTTTGTGATCTCACCCTATTGTCTCATTCAATTCTAAAGGTGATTAGTCCTAGGAAATCATTAAGTTCAATAATAATAATGGATTATTGATTTAGTGACATGTGATTTAATCAATTAAGTCCATTCTTAAGTCGGGTCTAAAAACCTTAACTAATAACTTAGCTACTCATGACAATTAAAAAGAAAGAAGAAGAAGAATTGAGAATTGTAAACATAAACATTATATTAAAATAACTAAAATACAAAAAAATAATTGGAAGGAAAAAAAACCCCTTTTATTCTTCTTCACTTGAATATTATTCACAATCGTTATTCAATCTTCTACTCTTAACAATCCTTGAGTAGATAACCAAAATCAAAATAAAAATGAAAAATAAAATTGTTCTTGTTGAAAATGAAAGTGAACTAAGTTGTATATCAGACCAACCAACCCCTAAAAAGTGGCAAAATAAAATCTATTTATAATTATCTCCCAAAACCCTAAAGAGAGAGAGAGAGAGAGAGAGAGAGAGAGAGAGAGAGAGAGATATATATATATATATATATATATATATATATAATCAACATCTCCTTTCTCATTTTTCACCTTCATTTTTCAAATAACTCAAACTTATTTGGTATGCCTGATTTGTTTTCACCATCTAAATAATTTGCTATTTTTTGGATAGCATAATTCATTTTCATTCAATGTTTTTGCAATGGTATATGAGTTTTCTCAATTACCATGATTCCTAATTTCGTAAATCAACATTCTAAGATCTTCACGAAGGCACTTAAATTCATTTGTCAATAACTTAATTACATGTTGTAGAGTATGCACATCATCTTTTCCTTCAATTTTAAAAGCTTTGTTGTTTACATCAATAGCAAAATTTTTTTTTTTTTTATCTTCAACCAAAAGATGAAAAAAAAAAACCATCAAGTATCAACACATATAATTCTTAAAACTATTTAAAAATATAATATTATATATATGTGACATTACCGTTACACCTTGTCTGAATTTTTTCCTATTTCTAAACTTTAATGATTCATAATGTTGGTATAGTCGGCTATATGATTTATCTTATTCCATTATTATATCTATAAAATTATAAGAAATATTTTAGTGTGTAAATAAAAATAATAATTATGCATGACTTCTATATAATATTACAATTTGCATGACTCAGTTATGCATAATATGCAAAAAGATTGTTCAGATTATATCTTTAGAGCTTTATAACTAGTCACAATGTACATTTGTGGTAATATGCAATTGATAATTCTGCATGGAGGTCAATAACATAGAAAGTTGTATTTGTTTATGTTGGTATTTAGTCAGACAAGGGGTTAATGGAAGCTACAAACAAAATCGTTAACAATCCAAACTACGGAATTAACAGTCTTAAAGTTAGCTACAATTGAAGTGATAAAATCAAATAGGAGAAAATTCTATTGAAAAAAATATTTGTACCTTAAGTTGTATCTTTCAATGCTTAATCCTTAAGTCAAACAAAGGAATTTTTTTTTCTGAAATTAATTTATTATAAGGTAAGTGTCTTCTTTGAATGTATTTATAGTGTGTTGATCTAAATTAGTTTATTGACATAGATATCCAAATCCTTATTGAATTTAGTTTTATCATTAACTTTAAATATTAGATAAATTTATTTTAAATTTTAAATACAATTTGTTTTTCATAAAAAGATATTAATAATTAAATGAAGAGTGTCATAATTTCTAAATGAAGAAGTAATAGTAAATTAATATACTTAGTCGTAAGTAAATCTTCTAAAGTATAGATAGACTTCTACCTTATATAGTCTGTTTATATATCACAAATTCTATACATTTCTCTCTCTCTCTCTCTCTCTCTGTGTATATATATAACTTATCTTGTAAATTTAGAGTAACTTTTAAATATTAGATAATTTTATTTTAAATTTTAAAATACCTAAAGTTACTTAAAAATTAAATAGTGACAATTTTTTTATAAAAAGATATTAATAATAAGAGTGTCATAATTTATAAATGAAGAAGTAATATTAATTTAATATACGTAAACATGAGTAAATTTGCCAAAGTATATATAGACTTTTACCTTATATAGTCTCCTTATATATCACGGAGTCTAAACAAATTAATTTGGAAAAAAAATAATGTTTATGTGTTTAATATGATTTCTAATTACCAAAGTCAAATTTAATAACACCATATCTCAAAATAACATCAATGATGTATAAGTTTTGTATTTTAGTTCAAACATATAACTCAATTATAATTAGGTCTATAAATATAAATTCACCATATATAAGTTTTACATCATTATTTTCAACATTTAAAACTTGTTTTCCTTATTCTGTTGTGTGGTTCCAAATAATATGTATATGTTTGGATCCTCTCTTCAATGATAAATGTAATTGTGTTCCCTATAATTACAATGAGACAATATATGTTAGATCTTTTTTTATTTTCCATTTTTATCAATTAATTAGTTTTATAATTGATTAATATTTTACATCTATTTTTTTAGATGTTTGACTAGAGAATACATTAATATACAATGTCAACAAAAAGAAAAAGAAAAATTATGAGTAAGTTTCAATATTGTTACAAAAAAAATTTATTATTCAATTTTAATATTTTTTTTGTTTTAAATGAAAAAAAAAATTTGACTAACTTTACATTTTCAATTCAATGCATATTAGCAAGAAGGCAAAATTGGTGACGCCTGAAGAAAATCAAAAGGAGGAACACTTGTAATTATTTTGTGACTAATTATTTTATCATTAGTGGTACTTTTAGATTTTAAAGTACCCATTAAAATTCGAAAATATAAATACGCAAAATCCAAATCTATGATTACATCAAATACATAATAAAAAGACTAAAATTGCAATTTTGAAAATAACTTATAGTTTTTGAATTATTATTATTATTATTTTGTGTCGTGGTTGTGGGGTTATTGGGCAGATTCAATGTTTTTTATTTTAAAATAAATATCCATAGTACATACAAGATGTGCCATTTAACAAATGGTTAGCAAATATGTTTATCAGTTTTTTTTTGTCTGATTGTGTGTTCTTAGGAGCTGAATATTGCTATTAAAGCATTGTTTAGATTTCATCTTTGTTACTTTGCATGCTACTATTACGCTGTTGAATATTTCATTATATACATTACTCTTGCCAAGTATTTTATTGAGTATTTTTTGCATGATTTAGCTATTTTTGCAATTAAAAAATATTCCATCATTTTAAAAGGTATTGGCACTTTTATTTTAAGTTATGGGCTTAAAATTGTACACCTCTATTTCATTAGTTGTAATATCTATTTTGTATTTTCATTAATTGTAATATCTATTTTTGTATTTTCATTATATGTTTCTTTTTTTTAACTTATGTAATTTTTTTATATTTCTAATATTATAGGATATAGAACAGATTCTAAGAATGACAAATGCTTAAGACGTATTCTCAAATGCATATCATGCATTTGTAAATGAATTGAAGATATTTCATTATTTTAAAAAGTATTCGAAAGTAATCAAAGAATTTAATTTAGTTGATGGAAAAGATGCTTCAAAAATTAAGCGTTCCAATATGATGACACCATTAACGCCAGAAAATATTATAAGAATTTCAGTTGATTCAGATGTCAATATAAAAAATGAACTTCCTATAGTTCATGTGAGTATGTTATTACTATCAACTTAACCATCATTTTTTTTTATTGTTTTGTTTTGTTTATGAAATTATTATAATGTTATGTAATTCTTTAATCAGAGTATGACATCGCATTCAAGTCAAATGCCAAAAAGTTGAAAAGGTCACTCTTCGAAATTGCTGCGGAAGTTAGTGGTTGTGAAATTATAGAATTGGATAACAAAAAATATACTAAAGGCCATTCAGAATAAAACAACAAATTGATAAGTTTACAAAAATTTTATTTGAATATGTCGACGCAACGATAACGCATATCAGAGGTGACATAATACTTATTGCTTTAAAATATATGTTTGTTAAAATTAATAAACTAGACATGTAATTTTTTTTTTCCTTTAGGAAAATTCTTGTGGAAGGAAAATTTAAATTTTTATCAAGATCTAACTTTTTGACTCTGATGCCAAATCGATGGGTTTCTTTAATGGTATAGAACATAAAAATATGATTTTACAATTTCTAAATTTATGTTGATTTATATTTTATTATAATTTAGTGTATTTTTTTTGTCTAACTAATATGTATGTGTATAAGGTTGTTGAGATGACTATTGAAATTTTGAAATTTGAAAGGAATATAATCAACGAGTGGCATATCTCGCCAATATATATTGTAAGTTAATAAATTGTTTTATAAAAACAAAGTCAATGTTAAATTTTTACTTTTTTCAATATATATTATATCGGACATGAACTTCTATATATATATATATATTTTTTATTTTATTTTTTGAAATTTGAAAGGAATATAATTAACGAGTGGCATATCTCGCCGATATATATTGTAAGTTAATAAATTATTTTATAAAAACAAAGTCAATGTTAAATTTTTACTTTTTTCAATATATATTATATCGGACATGAACTTCTATATATATATATATATATATATGTTGCAAGGATAAACAATTGGAGAATACAAATATTTGCATGTTGCATATGTATAAGAACAAAATGTTGTAGTTTCGTGAATCAAACATGCAATGGAAAAATAAAATTTTAATAAAAAACCCCTCGCAGGATCCATGTAATTCAATTAACTAATTTAATTAGGATTTCCAAAACCTTACCATAAATAAAAAAGGGGGCAAGATTATTAGAAGGACCAAAGGGGCTTCACTCCAGAGCAAGTGTTTTTAACCGAATTGAGACATCTCCAATATGGGTACGTCCTCTACAAGTATTCACACAAACAGCTTCAAAACAAAACGAGTGTGTGCTACCACCCTTTCTTGAAAGTCTCACTTCTTAAGAACTCTGTATTTTGTTTTCTGAAAGGTGAGAAACGAATTTTTTTGGCAAGATGAAAAGTATATGAAACCCTAGAGAAAATTATATATTTATACACTTCACATTAGGGTTTCATTTACCAAAATGAATTTTGGTAACTCTTCACTTACCAAAACGATTTTAGTATATATATCACCTTTCTATTTCTTTTTTATTCAAATTTCAAAATAGAAATTGTTCCTATTTATTTAAGATAATGATTACCTTATATATATATATATATTATTTATTTACCAGAGAGTTTTTACTAGGCTGGTAAACCCAAGTTTGTTTTAAGACTGTTCTAAGTGTGTGACCCTCTAGGTTCACATAACATTGGCAGTAAGCCCGAAATCCCAATTCAGGCCTACTAGTCCTAAATGGCCTCTAACAAGACATTATCACTACCCAAGTTATGTGAAGGCTTATAATCTGACATAACCTAATTTATAGTGAATATTGTAGTCCTTTTGTCACACGATATCTCAATTGAATATAAGACATGGTTTATGTCATCCTTATACAATTCAACCATATTATCTCTTGATTCTAAGTAAACTGAGAATGATAACTCTTTATCAATTCATTCCAGCATGACCATGCATTTTCTTCAGTCTATAATATCAAGGGGCCCACAGATATCTTACTCAAATTAAATGAGGGAAAAATTCCTTCTCAATCACTCACATTCCTCACATAACTCAATCTATATCCAATAACAATCTATTTCATCATCCTGTTAAAGACAATGTTAGAATGTGTCAAAATACAAAATAATTATGTAGGAAACCATGGTGATTTTAAGGTCAGAGAACTAAAACAATATTACTGTGATGAGAATTACTTATGACAATTTTCTATGTAGTATTCTCATAATGGGTCAATCAAATACATCATTTCTTAAACAAATACCTATGAGTTGACTTGACATCTCATATACATGATTAGTAAAACATAAACATTAGTCAACACCATACTAGTCTTAATTCATTGTTATTTCAATAATAATGAATGACTAGGGATAAATCAGAATAGAACTCATATTTAACCTAAAGATTTTACTATCAAGTCACATACTTGATGACCTTAGGAAGAATTTGTCATGACCCGAACCGAAGGTACGTGACCGGCACTAGGGAATGTGAATACATAAAGTAACCGAAACTCATAGCAAGCCTTAGAAATTTTTCGTGAAATAAAAACAATACACTTAACAATAAATCATAACAAATGCACAATATTAAAAGCATAAGACAATATTCTTTTAAATACAATATTTCAAGTCAGGTACAATCAGAATACCGATAATACATATTTGAATTTAATAATTTATACTAATTTTTCCAAAAATTCATAGTAAAAATTCTATACATAATTTCTTCATGAAATTTGCTCAAAATAATTAGTAGAATTTATTAAAAATATAATCTCCCCGAGCCCGGAACAGTAACTCTGAGCTCAGGATAGTGCAATTTCGAAAATAATTTTAAAAAAAACACATAAAAATTATCAATGGATAGCTCACAATCTCAACATCAAATAATCATAAAGCACCTATACCTAATAAAATCATTTTCAAGCTTAATCTAACAAATGAACCTAGAAACCTAAAATTGAATTATCCAAATTCAAAGTAGTTACCTAAGTTATTTCCTTAAATAAATTAAGGAATTGAGAAGCCCAAAGGAAGATGAAGCATTTGGTACCGGAGTCGAGGACTGAGCTCGCCAGAGCCAGCGACGGTGGCTTGATTCCACCTCAGCCAATCGAAAAAATCGTGAAGTAGAGAGGGAGAAGAGAAGCTCGCCAGAGGAAGGAGAAGCTGGCGACGTTGTCTGGGGTTGTCCGTGAGGAAGAAGAAGAAATGTTTTCGTGGAGAGAGAAAAAATTGACTTTTAATTATTTTTTTTAATAAAATAATAATAATAATAATAATAATAAAATACTAATTTACCTACCAATCTCTACACACAACTTATATACATATAAAATGTATATAATAAAAATATCCAATTAAATCTCTCAACCATAAAAAAATATACACAATAAAATATAAAATACTAATTAAAATAATATTCAACAATAAATTTCAAATTTAATTTTCACTAATTAATAATCTCAATATTAATAAAATATTTATTAACACTGCAAATCCCAGAAATTTATTTTATAATTTTTAAAAATAATTTGGGTGTTTACAATCTTCCCTCCATATAAAAATTCATCCTCGAATTGTAACAAAATAGAAAAATGTAAAAAGTTTTACTAAGTAAAAAGATAGGGATATGCCACTTGCATCACTGCCTCGATCTCCCACGTGCAATCTTCCACCGTATGGTTACTCCACAGTACTTTCATCATTGGAATTTCTTTAGTGTGAAGCTGTCAAACTTGTCGATCCTCTATCGCCACTGGGTACTCTTCATATGCCAAATCTTCGTTGAGCTCGACTGTCTAAGGTTGAAGAATGTGCGAAGGATCAGAAACATACTTCCTTAACATCGAGACATGAAACACTAGGTGAATCCACAACAATTTTGGCATTAACACCAATCGGTACGCCACTTTACCAACTCTTGATTGAATCTCGAAGGGTCTGATATATCATGGAGCTAACTTACCCTTCTTACCAAACCTCATCATTCTCTTCATTGGAGACACTTTAAGAAATACCAAGTCTCCAACAGAGAATGACACATCCTTCCTCTTAGGGTGTGCATAACTCTTCTATCTGCTGAAGGCTGTCTTTAACCTCTGCTGAATGATGGGCATCTTTTTAGAAGTCACTTGCACCAATTCTGGTCTTGTCAATTGTATCTCTCAAACTTCCCAACACAAAGGCGATCTGCACTTTCTTCCATATAGTGCTTCATACAAAGTCATTTCAATACTTGCATGATAACTGTTGTTATATGCAAATTCAATCAATGGCAAGTGTATGTCCCATTGACCACCAAAATCCATCACACACATCCGAGGCATATCCTCCAAAGTCTGAATGGTCCTTTCAGACTGACCATCAGCTTGAGGATGAAAAGTTGTGCTGAAGTCCAACCTTGTACCCAAAGCCTTATGTAATTCTTGCCAAAAGACTGAAGTAAAAGTGGCTCTTCTATCAGACACAATACTCAATGGTACTCCATGAAGACAAACAATCCGGTTAACATACAATCTTGCTAACCTATCAGTAGAGTACGTCTTCTTAATTAGCAGAAAGTGAGCTGACTTTGTCAATCTGTCAACTATCACCCAGATAGCATTATAGCCACTTAATGTACGAGGTAAACCACCAACAAAATCCATAGCAATCATATCCCACTTCCACTCTAGGATGGCCATATGTTGTAATAATCCTGAAGGCCTCTGATGTTCCAACTTCACCTGCTGACAAGTAAGACACTTAGACACGAATTTTGTAATGTCTCTCTTCATCCCTTTCCACCAATATGTAGAACCTGGATGAATACTATAAGCATAAAAATGGGCTTCCTCCATAATCTCCTTTCTTAATTCATCCACATATGGTACACATAGCCTTGTGCCCAAATGCAACGTGCCCTCACTGTCAATTATAAAGTCTCTGGATTAACCTTGTTGCACTTCAAACATAATCTTCTATAACTATGGATCTCTTTTCTAAGCTGCTTTAACTCTATCCAAGTACACTGATTGTACTATGAATTGAGCTAAAAGACATTTTTTGGTTATCTTCTACTACAATCCTTGATCAATTAGTTCATGCAACTCCTTAATGATTGGCCTCTTTTCTATGCTGATGTGTGCAAGACTACCTGTTGACTTTTTACTTAGTGCATCAGCTACCACGTTCATTTTACCTAGATGGTAAAGAATAGAGCAATCGTAATCTTTCAGAAGTTCCATCCATCTCCTTTGTCTCAAATTCAAGTCTCTTTGCTGAAAGATGTACTTTAAGCTCTTGTGGTCGGTGTATATTTCAAAAGTTACACCATATAAATAATGCCTCCATATTTTCAAAGCAAACACCACAGCTGCCATTTTCAAATCATGGGTAGGGTAGTTCTGCTAGTGCTTCTTTAATTGACGTGAAGCATAAGCAACCACTCTCCCATTCTGCATCAATATACACCCCAGTCCTACTCGAGAAGCATCACAGTACACTGTACACCCTTCATTCCCTAAAGGTAAAGTCAATACTAGAGCTGAAGTCAACAAGTCCTTAAGCAACTGGAAGTGCTCTTCACATCTGTTAGTCCAAACAAATTTAACATTCTTTTGAGTTAGCCTTATTAAGGGCGCTGCAATCTTGGAGAAATTCTTCACAAATCTCTGATAATAGCCTGGTAAACCTAGAAAACTTCTCACTTTGGTGACTGTTGTAGGTCTTGACCATTCTGTAACTACTTTAACCTTCTTGGGATCCACTTGAATGCCATCTTTTGATACCACGTGGCCCAATCAAAACTCGCATTTCAAAAATTTGGCATACAATTAATGTTCCCTCAAGGTCTGGAGCACAAATCTCAAATACCTTGCATGCTTCTCCTCACTTCTTGAATATACTAAGATATCATCAATAAAGAAAATCACAAATCAGTCCAAGAATGGCCTAAATACCCAATTCATGAAGTCCATAAAGGTTGCTGGAGCATTAGTCAACCCAAAGGACATCACCAAAAATTCATAATGGCCATATCTCGTCCAAAATGCAGTCTTAGGTACATCTCCACTTATAATTCTCAACTGATGATACCCTGGCCTCAAGTCAATCTTAGAAAAACACTGAGCTCTTTGAAGCTAATCAAATAAGTCATCAATCCTTGGGAGTGGATATCTGTTCTTAATGGTGACCTTGTTCAACTGTCTATAGTCGAACACTACCATCTTTCTTCTTCATAAATAACACCGGTGCACCCCAAGGAGATGTGCTAGGTTTAATAAAACCCTTATCAAGTAACTCTTACAACTGCTTATAAAAGCTCTTTCAAATCTGCAGGCGCCATTTTGTAAGGTGGCATAGAGATAGGTTTCGTACCAGGTACAACATTGATACATAATTCTATCTCTCTGTCTGGTGGCAATCCTGGCAATTCTTCAGGAAAAACATCAACAAACTCGCACACCACTGGCACCTTCTCAACTGCTCCCATGTCCACCTTTATATCTCTGACCACAGCTAAATAGCCTTTACATCCTCTACTAAACATCTTTTTAGCCGTGATTGCAGAAATAAGATTCTGAGGCATTGAACTCTTATCTCCTCTGAATCAAAACTCTTCATCATTAGGGACTCTGAAAATCACTACCTTTTCTTGACAATCCAACGTGGCATAGTGTTGAGCTGACCGGTCCATCCCCAAGATCACATCAAAATCAATTAATTACATCCAACAAGTCTACCAGCAACTCTCTACCTTCTACTAACACGGGACAAGATGGAAAGAATATGTCTGTCTCTAACTTATCACTAAGTGGAGTCGCTACAGATAAGGAAAATAACAATTTGGATGGTTTCCACTCCATCCTCGAAGTAAAGACAGGTAAAACGAAAGAGTGTGATGCACTAGGATCAAATAAAACTCTAGCCTTAAAAGAACACATAGAGAGAGTACCTGCTACCACTGCATTAGATGCCTGAGCATCCTGAGGAGTCAGAGTGAACACCCTAGCCTGTCCACGGCCAACCTGCTGAGAACTGAAAGGCTGTGTGAATCCTCTACCACTCAGTCTACCCCCATATTTGCCTCTTGAACCTCGACCCTGCTGGCCCACATACTGAGTCGGCCTCTACTGAGGGTACATAGGTGCCTAGTAGGGCTAATGCACCTGCTGAAACAATTGAGCAACTGAAGATGAAGATCCCTGGGCATAAAAAGACTAATATCCAGTGTTAGAACAAGCTCTGGCAAGATTTCCAATCTGGCCACACCTGAAACAGGCTCCAGTCAGCAAATGGCACGACCCCTGATGTACTCGGCCACAAGTAGGGCATGCACTAGGCCCCGAGCCTGAACTACCATGCCCAGACCTCTAACTGCTACTACAACTACTAGCTTCAGGTCTGAATCTCAGAGGTCTACTGCTCCGTTTATTGTGTCTGCCAGTCCTATACACCCGATTACTTTGATAGTTCTACTGTGAAGTGTCTGTAGTCTGATTACCAACACTGCCCAATTGAAACACAGGCTGTTAAATCCCCTGTGTCATCACTACTCCACTGCTGCTGCTCGTATAAGGGTCAGGGATGGTGCCATGCATAATATGGCGTCTCTCTAGCTGTTGAGCCTCCTCAATAACACTGTCCAACATCTGATCTATAGTTTGGATATTGATGTAGGCTGCACCTAAACCCATCAAAAATAACTCTACAGCTCTCCTGTCATCTTGCATCACATCTAGAGCATGATTACCCAATTTGAGTGACTCATGGGTGTAGTCTGCAACTGACCAATCACCCTTACTTATGTGCAGTAGCTGCCATCTATAGTTATCCCTCATTGATATTAGACAAAAGTACCTCAGAAACTTTTCCTTAAATTCCAACCAAGTCATCGTAGTCATGCGGGGCCGAATGGACTGCATGAATCCTGAGCTGCGGCCTGAATAGATAACTCTACAACCATAATCCGCTGATAATCCGTGTAACATGTCTGAGTTCTAGCCTCGATAGTGTTAAGGAAATCCAATGCATCTCCAGCGCCATCAAAAGAAACTCTTCCCACTTGGGAATACAGTAATGCTGCATCTGCATCGGACATCCCCTGATTCCTCTATTGAAGCATCTGCTGAACTAAAGGCATGGCTTAATTCAGAGCTGCCAAGCCTTGGCTGATACCTGCCATTCCAGCTGTAAAAGCTACAGGATCAACCTCAGGAACTCCTTGTCCTACATGCTGCTCTTGCTCTTGCATCTGAGCTGCTTCTGCTCTATGTCTACCCCTACCCCTACCCCTACCCCTTCCTCTATGTCGAGGAGCAGGGGGAGGAACTTCATCCTGTACAGACTGCTCATCATCATCATACGCTGCCTTGGTAGCAGGAGCATTCTATGTTGTCCTTCTCATTATGAAAAGACAAAACCAAACGAAATTCAAAACACAACAAGGAACAAACATAAACACAGAAGCCTAGAAGCAACGAGGACAACAAATTGACATTTATCAACCTAATTACCGCAATAGTTTAAGAAAAACGTAACTCAAAGATCAGCAGAGCCGAAAATAAAACATGGGCTCTGATACCAACTTTGCTACGACCCGAATCGAAGGTACGTGATCGACACTAGGGAATGGGAATACATAAAGTAACCGAAACCCGTAACACGCCTTAGAAATTTTTCGTGAAATAAAAACAATACACTTAACAATAAATCATAACAAATGCACAATATTAAAAGCATAAAACAATATTCTTTTAAATACAATATTTCAAGTCAAGTACAATCAGAATACCAATAATACATATTTGAATTTACTAATTTATACCAATTTTTCCAAAAATTCATTTTTCACATAAACATTCAAAAATTCATAATAAAAATTCTATATATTAATTTTAATAAATTTTTTTCATGAAATTTGCGCAAAATAATCAGTAGAATTTATTAAAAATATAATCTCCCCGAGCCCGGAACAGTAATTCCGAGCTCGGGATAGTGCAATTTCAAAAATAATTTTAGAAAAATACATAAAAATTATCAATGGATATCTCACAATCTCAACATCAAATAATCCTAAAGCACCTATACCTAATAAAATCATTTTCAAGCTTAATCTAACAAATGAACCTAAAAACCTAGAATTGAATTATCTAAATTCAAAGTAGTTACCTAAGTTATTTCCTTAAATAAATTAAGGAATTGAGTAGCCCAAAGGAAGATGAAGCATTTGGTACCGGAGTCGAGGACTGAGCTCGCCAGAGCCGGCGACGGTGGCTTGATTCCACCTCGGCCAATCGGAAAAATCGTGAAGTAGAGAGGGAGAAGAGAAGCTCGCCGAAGGAAGGAGAAGTTGGCGACGTCATTTAGGGCTATCAGGTGTCGAACTGTGACTGGCGCAGTGAAGGGTGGTGGCTGGCAGTGGGTGTGGCATGAGGAAGAAGAAGAAGAAATGTTTTCGTGGAGAGAGAAAAAATTTGACTTTTAATTATTATTATTATTTTTTAATAAAATATTAATAATAATAATAATAATAATAAAATACTAATTTATCTACCAATCTCTACACACAACTTATATATATATGTATATACTGTATATAATACAAATATCCAATTAAATCTCTCAAACCATAAAAAAATATACACAATAAAATACAAAATAATATTCAACACTAAATTTCAAATTTAATTTTCACTAATTAATAATCTCAATATTAATAAAATATTTATTAACACTGCAAATCCCAAAAATTTATTTTATAATTTTTAAAAATAATTCGGGTGTTTACAGAATTGACTATTCAAGTAATTATTATAACATAAAATAATAATGAAAATACCTTTTTATTAATAAAATCAACATATGATAAAGTTAAAACATAGTCATACATGATTAACCTAGTGCAAATTACTGACACAAAGTAATAAAAAATGAAAAGAAAGATCCGAACAATCCCTCTCTACTAACGGTAAATACGTTAATTTTTTTCATATGACTTCTACTTTAATAATTACTAAAATAAATAGAATTGCCTTAATAATATACACTAAATTTATGGTGTTATTTGATTTGCAGATATTTATCCCATTGTATGATCAAAATCACTTTATGTTAATGGTTGTGGACCTATTAGCAGGA
Source organism: Mallotus repandus (assembly GCA_949671775.1). Taxonomy (NCBI): domain Eukaryota; kingdom Viridiplantae; phylum Streptophyta; class Magnoliopsida; order Malpighiales; family Euphorbiaceae; genus Mallotus; species Mallotus repandus. The sequence continues at coordinate 19,607 of CATIWM010238486.1, forward strand.
GATACGAAAATATGGGATTTTGGATGAAATCGTTCAGCTACAATGACTGAAGAGTTCAATGATAAAATGACAATTATTGTAAGTATATTTTAATTAAATTGATTAATTTTAGAAAAATAAAAGTTATATATTCTTATTTCATGAATATGTAGTTGAAGACACTTGAAACTCTCCTTGACGAATAATTTGGATTTTATTCTACTCGAGCTTAGAGAAAAATTTCAGAGTTCAAAATATCAATGTATATCCAAGGGCCAAAGCAATCAAATTAGTAAGTAAATAATGTTGTGTGATGATTTTATATTAATATAAAAAATATGATGTATTTATAGTTATTTTCATAATTTGAATATTAACAACAATGATTGTGGAGTGTTTGTCATCAATAGCATGCGGCAATTGCCAATGCCTAAGAACTTCCATTCAAACATGTTATTTCGAGATTTAAGTCAACAAAAAAAATTTCTAATGATCATGATAATTATAAAATGTACATATTTAAGAATTTCATGTAGTAGTTATACGTGATTAAAATGATTCAATATATATATGTTTAAATTAAAAATTGTACTTTATATATTATTTATCTTATCAACTCTTTCATTCTTGATGTTAATAGTATGATTCTGAAGAAGCATGATTCAAAATAGCAAAGTGGCTCCTACTCCATGATGCCAACCAACACAAGGTTAATGTAAAAGAAGTGGCAACTGTGTGGTGTTCAACAAAAGAAGATTAAGAAATTGATGACATTAGATACAATAAATTATATGTTAATATTTGTAATCATTTTTTTAGAATTCTTTGTACAACATATGGAGACTAATAGTTATTTATCCTATTTTGTTTTATGTTATAATTATGTTAATTTGGAACACATATTACCAAAATCTGATATATCATGACGTTGATGTTCAATTTTTTTAAATATTTAGTAAATAAAAATATCTATATGAAATAAAAATTATGTATTTATGATTTAATTTAGTATTAGTTATACTGAGCAAATATAATTTAAACTAATTAATAAAATAATATTGAATAAGTACTATTTAAAACTAATTTCATATTGAGTAACATAGTATTAATTTTGTTAATATAATTTAATTATTATATATTATATTATGCTTGGAAGCATCCAATCAACCATTGAATTGGATGGAATTATTAATTGATGTGGTGGCAATGATTACCAGTCGTATTGGTAGTTATGAGGAGTTTGAAGGTTAAAAAAAATAATTTAAAACTACATAGTTTTGTAGTTAAAATTAAATTAATTGCTTATTAAAACTACGTAGTTTTGACTTGAAACTATGTAGTTTTGTAATTAAAATTAAATTGCTTGCTTATTAAAACTGTGTACGTAGTTTTAAATTAAAACTACGTAGTTTTACAAAAATATTACATAAAATTAATTTATAATTTATAATTTAAATCATATATTATTGCATAATATCTTTATTGATTTTTTTTTCAATATTTAATTAATATTACATAATAATTGGATATTATTTTTATAATATTGAAATTTTTTATAACATCTAATGATTTTGAAGTAAATAGATATTAATTGTGAGTTAAATTTATTTATATGCAATATTTAGTACGAAAATGTAAGATATATATAATATATAGTTAAGATTCTGAATAGGAAGTGGTTCATATTTCATCAATATCAGGGTGCTCTACATCATAAGAATCTTCAGAGTTAGTATCAGACCTAAAAGTTTCTACCAATAAGGCGGCAAATTTTTGTATGGTTTCTTCTTCTAAGTTGAGTTCCTGAAGCATTCCAAAAACTTTAAAGTATTTAGAGATATGACCCTTTTGCTACATTTGTAGCAGGTTACATCCTTCATACTACTCTTCTTAGGTTAACGACTTTAGCATTCCTAGAAGATTTCCTCTAGTAAGGTTCTTCTAGTTTTTTTTTCCTAGGATATTTTCTATTTTTCTTAGAAAATTTCCTAGGTGAAGACTTCTTACTATACTCTCCTTTTATAGGTTGGGTTTTGAGTGAAGCTATAGTCGAACTGTTTACAGAAGGATTCTAATTCCTTTATAGTCTTTTTCAACTCCCATTTCAAATGTTTTTGGAGTTTTATATCTTGATAGATTGTTAGACCTTCCTTCTGAGTGGTGCTGATAAACTCACCATAAGTAAGTTGGTCATAAGGAATGATATGGGTACCAAAGGACTGTCTGATGGTATTTTTGACTCTTTCTCCTAAAAAGGTTGGAAATCCTACAAGGAATTTTTCTTTTCCAAAAGTTTGGTTATATATATATACATACTAGGAACCCCATTATACGGGATACTCCATAATCTTTTAATCAAAGTATCAATGTTTTAGATAAAGCCCTTAAGTTTAATTCTGAAGATGAAACATTTCAGGAACAATCTCTTAAAATTGCTAAACTCCATTGGCCAATTGTCCATCCTTCTTACTCAGGATATATCCAAAATAGGTTACCAGAACTAGAATTAGGGAATTAACCTAATGCTCTAGTCCAACCTAAATTCAGTGCCACTTTTGTTTATAAATGGCACATAGACAGATTGACTGAGTACCAATTCCTAAATTTCTTACAACATATGACAATGGCATCTAATGCTTATAAAAGCAAAACAGGAACCTCTGATAAGACAATAGTCGAACTTATTATAACATGTTTCTCTGGATAACTGAAAGGCTAGTGGGATTATCATCTCATAAAGCAACAACACCTAGATATCTTGAATGCTATCCAAACTGATCATAAGGGCCTACCCATTTTAGATCAACTTGGTAATCCTATCCAAGATGTAGTGTCTGTCCAATATGCCATTCTTCCCACCAGGTCTTGATAGTGGAAATCGCAGCCCCATCCTTGTGGAGTGATAGAATCAGGTGGAATATTGGCTGAAGGAGGTGGGAAATATTTGACAAAATAGTCAAATTTCCTTGATGATTTTCCGAGAAGATCCTAAACTCTATTTGTTGTGGGGAGATGTTATGGAAAGTAATAATAAATCTTTATCAAAATACTTTTTTTTTACATTCAACCCTAAATTTTGCATGGGCGTCCTTATTGGATTTTTAACTCATTGGGCTTAATTTACAATGCAAGGCTTTAACAACTATAATTAAAGTTTAATAGATTTTACATAACTAGGCCTATAAGCCCATTGGTTTTATCGAAGGAAAAATTCCAAAGTAATCATCTTCATTATCATTATTCAAATCTACTAAGGGCTCTGAGTCTTCAGATGTGTTGGAATTTGCCGAAGAAGTAGTTCTTGACTATATTTATTGTTGCATGATTTTAAAGTACTCTTCTTCTGTTTTGGTTGCTGCAAGTAATGCACTACCATGGGACTCTTGGGTGAGGAAATTAGACTATGTATGAGTATTTTCGAGAAACCCATGCATCTGAAGCCAAGCCATTACTACAGATTTTGAGATTTTATTTAGAATTTTATTAGAATTCCACCACTTTTCTTTAAATCTTCTTTACAAAACTATCACTACATCATTGAAATAATAGTCAAGATACCATTGTGTCACCTAAGGAATAAAAAACTTAAACCATAGAGACATAACATGGGGAACTTTTTCTCTAGGGGAGGATGTTTATAATGGGTTTAGAAGCCTTCATATCCTTTATGGATTTTTGGGGGAATAATGTCAGGAATGGGTCCATAATTATTCCACCATCAAGAAAACCATGTTGGAAATTTAGAGACATCAAAGTGATCATTGAGAAAGAATAACTATGAATGGGTTTTTTTTATTGTTTTGGATGAGGAAGGTATTGAACCATGCATGTTCATAATCCTAGTAAGAGAATGTTTAGGAAAAATTCAATTTGGTTTTGAAGATTATTGGGATGGCTTTTAGTTTGAAAAGTTCTTATCCCCATTTCGAAGGGTGAATAGCTTTAAGAATTTTACAGATAGAGTAGGAAGGGTCAGGGTAGTCTTTGTGGAAAAAGTGCTTGAATTATATAAAACCAATAAATTCCAAAATTGTTTGATAATACTCTTGGGGTTTTATTAAATCCTAAGGTTTATAAAACCAATTTTTTGAAAAATAATTTTGCATTGTGAAAAATGGATCTTTGTGATAAAATCCATCTTCAATAGTTTGGATATTTTAAATGTTGGACTTTAACAAAAATTTAGAAGTTTTAGCAACCTTTAACTAAGATCAAATGATTTGTGAGCTACTTTGGGTAGCCATGACATTTAAATCATTTTGAGAAAGGGTTTTCGAAGAAGAAGATTCTCCTTTCTCTATTTTTGAAACCAGTTGAGAAGATTTACTTGTGAAACCTTGTGTAGCCAGACTATCTAGATGTTGTATATTTGCGAACTTTAACGAACTTTGAATTGCTTTCAAAAGTTCTAGGGCTTTAGAGATAGATTCAACCCATTGTTGGACTGTTTGGCTTTATCTATATCTGATGGGTTAACAATATCATACCAGGACTTTATCATTTTTTAGTAGAGAGGGGAAGAGGGTTTTGTGTGTCTTTAACAGTTTTAGCTTTTTCTTTGTCTTTCTTCTTTTAAGGCATATTTATATGTCTTGTAAGAATTCTCTGGTAAAAAAGTCTAACAAAGAATTTGTACCTCCTTTAATGAATTCAATTTCAAAATCAAAGATACTTAAAATAGCTTGCCATCTTGTAAAAAAATTTTATTGATGCAATGTTTTGAACATCATTTTGTAAAATATCTTTAGCTGATTTACAATTAATGCGAAGTAAAAATTTTTAATTTAACAAATCAAATTGAAATTTTATGATGCACAAAACAATGGTTCCTTTTTTTATGCTGGAGTAGTTTTTCTATGTATCATTCTAATGTCTTGAAGTATACTGAACTACTACTGCTCTCTTATTATGAACCTATTTTAAAATACCACCATACCCTAAGTCACTAGCATTTGTCTCGATAACCTTAGGGAGTCTGGGTCAGCTAAGTGAAGACAGGGGATCTCAAGAATATGTTTCTTTATCTGTTGGATGACTTTTATTTGTTCATCAGTCCAGTGAACGAGGTTTTTCTTTAACCTATCATGAAGAGGATTGGCAATTTTTTTGATGTTTGGATAGAAGTCTAAAACATAATTAAGATTGCTTAAGAACCTTTACAACTGGGTTTTATCAAGAATTTTGTCAGGAAACTTGTTGGCAAATTCTAAGGACTTTTTATGGGAACAATCATAACACAGTAAATGTAATGCCCTAGAAATCTGACTTTGGTTTGGAAAAGAGAAATTTTCTTTGCAAAGATAATAAGTCCATTAGCTTTAACAACATAAAAGAAAGTTTTGAGGTATTTCCAATGGAGTTTGAAAAAATAAGCACATCATTAATGTAAACAATGCAAAACTTAGAATAAGGATTGAAAATATCATTTATTATTCTTTGAAATTTAGATGGTGCATTTTTCAAACCAAATGACATTACATTCCATTTATATTGACCAAATGGAAATGTGAATGTAGTTTTATAACGATGCCTTTTATCAATTTGTATTTGCCAAAATCTAGATTTCATATCAAATTTGGAAAACATAAAGGCAGAATGAAGTTTTTGTAAAAGATTTTTCTTATTAGGAATGGGATACTTTATCCGTTTTAGAGCTTTGTTCAAAGGCTTATAATTATTTACAAGCCTAGGAGTGCCTCTTTCTATTTATGAAGCTTTATTGACATAGAAAGTTGCATAGCTCCAAGGAGACCTGGACTTTGAGATTAATCCTTTAGATTTTAGATCTTGGATTTCTTTCCTACAATACTGCTCTGATTCAACATTCATCTGAATTGGTCTAGCCTTAGTAGAAATATTTTTCTCATCAAATCCTAGCTCATAAGGTAGATCAACAATGTGTTGTTTCCTATTCCAAAAAGTATTTGGTAAATCATAACAAATTTCCTTTATAACGGTATTTTGAAACTCAAAAATTTTATCTTTTACCAAATCATATTTTAATTGTTGTTCAATTTTTTGAAAATAAACATTTTTGCTTTAAATTAAACAAATCAATTTCTTTACCCTTTATCAAAGAATTTATCTCACTACTGTACATAGAATGAGCTTTAACAATATTAAGATATATAGTTTTGGGTTTTTCTAGAGAAGGAAAAGAGAGTTTTATCTTCTTATCTTAAAATTAATTGAGTTATAAGTAACCGTGTATGGAGTTATCAAATTAATGAATGGCGTCCCTATAATCACTGTATTACTAATATCAGATACCAAAACAAAAGAAGTTTTCAACAATAACCCATTGTTTTAAACACTAGCCTCCGTTTTTCCTTGTATGCACATCTTAGATAGGATTACCAAGTTGATCTAAAATGGGTAGACCCTCATCATCGGTTTGGATAGCATTCAAGATAGCTAGGTGTTGTTGCTTTATGAGATGATGATTATATATA